>LPNX010434211.1:74421-126525 GCA_001517045.1 Pseudotsuga menziesii
GTAATGTCATCAAGGTACACCACAGCACTTCGTCCAATCAGTCCGCAAAAATCTATGTCCATAGCTCTCTGAAATGTCGCTCCAGCATTAATTAGTCCAAAGGGCATCCTTCTATAGGCAAAAGTTCCCCATTTTGTCTTGAATGTTGTCTTTAATCTGTCTTCTTCGGCTACCAATGCCTGATTGTAGCCAGAGAACCTGTCTAATAATGAAAACAGTTCAGAACCTGAAACCATTTGTAGCAGATGCTCCATGGGTGGCACAGGTTAGTTATCTTTATCCGATGCATGGTTTAAGTTCCTAAAATCCACACACAGTCTAATTTCTCCTGACTTCTTTCTGACCGGTACCAGATTTGATACCCACTTAGAGTGTCTGACTTTAAAAATGATTCTAGCATCCAACAATTTCTTTACCTCACTCTGAACCAGCGGTTCCAGTTTTGGATGCATTTTCCTCAAGGGCTGCTGATATGGCTTGACTCCCGCCTTGATGGGAACAACATGCTTGATGATGTTGGTATCGTATGTCTTTAGCTCTTGGTACGTCCAAGCAAAGACATCTTTGTATTGTTTAAAGAGACTGATGAACTTGTCTCTTTTTGTCGACAAACATCTTTTTTCGAGATTCATTAACTTAGGCGCCGTTTCAGTCCCCAAATTTATCAGCTCGAACTGTAGAGTTGAGCTATGAGTCTTCACGTTGGCGGGTCTCCTAAAATTTTCGTTCAAGTCAAACATCTTTTCTAACGTTCTAACCCCTTTAGGAATGAAATTATCGAATTTCATCTTTGCCTGGTGTTCTTCATCATCAATAATCGCTGCTTTGAATACCTCGTTATTTGTTAAACATTCTATAATTTTCTAGTCATCATCGAACACCCGCAGGTTGGTAATCATATCAGGTACTGAAGGCCTGAAAAGCAATTCAACAGTACATCAAATTTTTGAGGGTACAAGCCTAGCGGCCGAAGTGGCTAATAAGTCAGCTGCTACATTTTTAATTCTTGGGATTGAAATAATGTTGAATGCATTAAAACATTTAAGAAGGTCCCATACCTCATTCTGGTAAGCTTTTAAGTGAGGAGAAATACAGTGGATTTGATTCTGGATTTGTTTCACAATAATTTCAGAATCCCCAAAAACTTTTAAATTACTTACCTTCAATTCAATCGCTTTCTTGAGTCAATGCACCAGTGCTTCATACTCAGCTGTATTATTAGTACATTCAAACTCTAATCTACATGAAAGGAAATGTTTATTCTTCTGTGGGTCAATTAGGACACAGTCGGCCCCTGACCCTTCTAATGTCTTAGAGCCATCGAAAAATAAAGTCCAAAAATCATTAACTACTGAAAATGAATCTACTCCTACTGCTAAGTCTACTATTTTACAATCAATCTGGTCATCCTGTGAGAATCGAAGGAGATCTGGCTGAGTATCAGATGGGTTGCTGGCTTCTTCTGCTTGATAATTCCCTGGTTCCAACTCAAGAAAATAATTTCCCAATACATAATCCACAGGTATATTCTTCTCATCCAGTTGGGTAACATTGTACTTCATGTGGGGTTCTATTAGAATCTTGATCTGGTTTGGACTCCCCTTGTATGGAAACCACAGGTGCAACCAATCTGAAGTGAAATATCCATTTAATTTGGCTGACCAATCTCTACTCAGGACCAGACTGTAAGCATCTGGTATATCAGCCACTATGATGTTAATAACTTGGAATACTTTGTCATTGGATTCCATACGGATTAGGACGTCTTTCATCTCACCAATTACCTTAACGTTTGTCCTATCCAACTATACCACCCTCCATGTGGTTGGCTTTGGCTGCCCATTTATCTTCTTAGATACTGATACGGGCATGACATTAATGGACGCCCCCGAATATACCAGACAATTGTGCACGTTATGATTAAAAATTTCAAACGTTAGGAGGAAAGGTAGATGTTTAGCTTTAGACTCACCTCCAATGCTGGTTTCTCCAATTTCTTCTTCGTCTTGAGGTTGATTGTCAGCGGGCAGCTTGTCATCTGATGCTTCAAGTGCTTTCAACAATCTCTCTTTTTGATGTGGCACTTTACACATTTCGAATAGTGGAACATTCGCTTTTACCTTTTTCAAATCCTCCACAATGTCATAATTCATCGGTTGTCCAATTGGATGTGGTTTGTCAGCATTTCCTTCACTTGGCTTGGCTGTTGTATCATCCTGTCTAGGACTTTGGCTGCTAATTGTGAATCATGGAATCTTATCAACCAAGGATTTATTTTGAAACTTATTCTTAACATTTCTCTGCAGCCTTCTGATCTTTGGAAGAATAAGACTGTCGTCCTTCACCGTTCCTTGGCTTCTTGTGTCCACGTTGGTCTCCATAACGCCCTTGTATCCCTGAGTGTTTCCTTCTTCAGCATCAAATATTGAGACAGAATTCCATAATGCCAAGGTCTCATTTTCCTGATCTTCATTAGACGTAGAGGCAGAATTTTCTTTTCTTTCTTCATCTCCTTCTTCTGTTAACCTAGAATCCAGCAGTTGATTCATCACTAGCGTCATAGAGTTTATCCATTGTGGACAATTCTTTTCAGAGTGTGGCTATTGGTGGAAAGTGTAGAAATTATCCATGCCGACCTCTGTTAGATTCATGGATGCAACATTGTGAGGAGGAGGATTAGAATGATCCTTATCCTCTCTTTTCTTATAATATGGCTTATAAAACCTTTGTGCCTCCTTTTCTTTTTCCATATCTATGATCTTGTTGGAAAGCTTCTGCATCATCTTGGCCATATTTTCTAGATCTGGCGACTTTTCTTCTTTAGGCTTAGCGAACAATAAGGCTTTTGTCCCCGCACCTTTCTCTCCTGATTGTTCTGGATAGTCTTCAATACTTTCTCTTTCCGCTTCCACCACTTCTGCTTCTTCATAGGTCTCTGTCAGAGTAGGCTTGGCCCTACCTTTCATAAACATGGCCAAATCAGGACCTAAAGCTGACGTATAATACTCAATCAATACTTTGTCTGAAGGCTTATCTGTTTAAGAGAAGTTCTTAAGATATGCTGCAAACCTTTGTGTGAAACTGTGCACTTTTTCCTTTTTCTCTTTCTTCAATGCACATAGTCCTTTCATGAGGGCAACATGAGTCTTTTGGGTCGCATACTTACTTCTAAAAATCCTCTCAAAGGTATTCCAGTCTGGAATCGAGTTAGCAGGCAACCCAAAATACCATGAAGCTGCAGCTCCTTTAAGTGTATGCGGGAAAAGTAGACATACTACATCTTCATGCTCCCCATCCCTTAAACCCTCTATTGCCAAGTAGAAACTCTGCAGATGATCATACACTAGGATTTTCTCATTGGGGTCAAATTTAGGCAGCAATTTTTTGAAGGATTGGGGTATGTCATGTAATGGAGGTGTTAGATTTAGAGGTGATCTGGCTCTCCATGCAGGTGGTGGATTAGGTGGGTTAGGCAGTTGATTAGCATTAACTCCTGCCATGAGTCTGGGTGGGGAGTGAGGAGGTGAACCAACTGGAGTATGAGCAGGAGAACTGTGAGGGGTCTTTGGGCCTTCTTGGTTCAAAGGTAGCACCACTTCCTGTAAGGCTGTTTCTAGCAGCTCTTCCCAGTCTCCGACTAACACTGAGTCTTCTGTTACAAGACGATCTTTCTTTTTATACTCTCTTCTAGGAAAGTCAGGGATAATTGGAAACCCTCCAAGCTTCTTTACATATGCCCGGGTGTGTCTTCTTAGGTCATTAACCACTTTGTTACCAACAGCATATATATGTTCTCTGTGTTCTTCCGGAATTGGATTATGGAACCCACTTCTTTCGAAGCTGTCACCGGTGGAAAAATATCAGGAAAACGGGTTTCCTCGGCCAGCCATGCACTGGCAACCCTCCTTCCAGCGAAAAAACTATTGAGGCCTGAAAATTCGCAGGCGACAACAGTAAGGGATTCTCCCCAATCAACGTTCCCAACTAGCCCGTTGACTATTTGGTGTAGGGAATCCGTCCGGTTTGCGGTCTGGCTACCATAGGTCAAGGTACAAAACAACAGCTTTACCGGTTGCGGCCTGGTCCACCGAGTTTTTGTATTTTGACTTAATTATGAGATGCAAGTGCCTAATTAATAATGCAGGGTGATAAATTGTAAGGGGCCGTCACAAAGTGATGTGCAGTTTCTTACCTCTCGTCTTAAGTTGTGCAAGCATTTAAATCACATGCATCAAGTAAACAAACTAACTACCTAAATCTATCCCTAGGGAGCAATGTTATCATTCGTTAGTGAGCAATACATTCCATACATGCATTATGAACAGTTACAGGCAGCTGATACTTCATTCAAAACACATGAACAATTACAGATATTCAAACAACCAGATAGCCGATTATTTTACGAACAAAATTTATTACTCACAGTGGAAGAAATCCCAAAGATACTGAAGAACATTTCACAAGAACATAGGTTCGGGAAATTAAATGCTCTCATAGTAAATGAAACATAGCTAAAAATGAAATAGTTCCTCTTCAACATTATTCATTGAGTCGCATTGATACATTCCACATTTCACTCTCTCCAGCAGGCAAAATTTGCAGTTTCCTTTGCAAAATGAAGTAGTTCCTCTTACAAGTCAACATTTACCAAATTTTCCAGGGAAAAATCCCTCTCTCATTCCTACTTTCAAATATTTAAACTATAATTACAGAGCGTTTCGTTTTTCCTAGACGCACGATCTTTCATTTTCTCTAACGCTTCACATTCCTTATCTGTATGTAATCATGGACCACTTGGTAACTGATGAATTCTTGGGATCGCACCATTATAGCTTCGAGCTTTGTCTTCTACTCCCCTGGTTCTCCTGGCGATCCCTCTGGTTTCAGTTACATTCTTGCCAAACGGTCCGTCTTTCTCAGCACCACGGTAGAGTACTTGATCTCCTCAAAACCGCCTGCCATCAATCGACTAACATCATTCAAAACAACAAATATTATCAAGTAAACGACTATTCCACAAGGAAATGGCGAGGCGCACCATCTACGGGCCTGACAAACCTAGCCTACTGCAGTCAACCGGAAACACACAGGCGGGAAAACTTAAAATCAGCAATCGGAAGGAAATAACATCGGAGGCCAAGGGGCTTTCCCAGCCGCAACAACGGAAGAAACCCAAATCACGGACAAGTGACACGCATGCAAGAGAGGCTTTAATCGGAAGTCGAAAGGATTTGAACTTCGGAAGCCAAAAGACTTGGAGAGCCGCAACAGCGGAAAAGAGAAAACTAAAGCCATGCGATGCAAGTCGGACGTTGGACGGATTTGCGTTTCGAAAGACAAAAGGCTTTTCCATCCGCAACGGCGGACGAGAAACGACTTCATGCACACGAATAAAACAAGTTAAAACGTATCGGCCATCGGTGCTTTCACACTTTGGAAGCTAAGTTGCTTTAGGAGTTGCAACGGTGGACGAAAAACGGTTCGAACTTCTGATCAAAACAATGAAAACTAAGTGTTTCAGTCAACTTCAAACATCCAACAATGGCGACCTCAGCAAAGACAACTGGTTTGATCAATAAACAAAACAATCTTAATAGCTAGGGATCACCATAAACTTCAGCGCAATAAAAAAACCAGACCTTGGTCAAGAGTTAAGCTTTGTAATCATTTAAAGATTGAAACACATGCCAACAACTCACAGGATTCAAAGATTAAAGCAAAACCATGAGGAGGGGTCCCGAATTTAAGAAATTTGGGGAGAAAAGTTGCAGCTGCAATAGGGTGATGTTTTGTAAAAAAAAAAATTGTTCTTCAATAACTGCAACATGGTGTTATTAAACTTGGAAGGTTAATTGCTCGATTTTAACTTTACTTGTTCATTCAACTTTTCCTCAATCGTTGAACTCGGCTCTGAAAATTAGGCTCCAATTCATTTATCTGTTCAGTCCTTAACTTCTAGGTTTATTAGTCCTTCCACAATGATCTTTCCAAAATTTATCTTTCCATAATGATCATTTCACAAATATCCTTCCGTAATAATCTTTCCAAAAGTTTTCTTTCCACAACAATCATTCCACAATTAGCCTTCTGCAATGATTTTTCTGAAAGTCATCTTTTTGCAATGATCATTCCACAGCTAGCCTTCCATAATTGCAAATTGCAGATTGCGGGTTGGATTCTCAAATTTTTTGAATTAACCTTCCGCATTTACCCTTCTGCAATTACGAATTGCGAATTGTGGATTATCTTTCAACTTTTTCGAATTAACCTTTCACATTTATCTTTCTGCAATTTTCAATTGCGGATTGTGGGTTGTCTTTTCAAATTTTTTAAATTAACCTTCCACAATTGCGGATTGTGGATTGCGGGTTTCCTTTTCAACTTTTTCGAAATAGGCTTCTGCAAACTGTGTTTCCATAGATTGATGTTTGTTGGTTAAGAGCTTATAGTTTTTTTAAACTATTGTGGATGTCAGTGAATGGTCTTACAAGCACATTGTTATGAATCGTATTTTTGATAAAAATAAATAAATGTTTGTGATAATTCTTATTACAAAACCCATGGGGTCTTTACGATTTTATATGGAATTGTTTTTTGATTTATCTGTCCTGAATTTATTCAGTAGTTAAACTTGTAATAATCATGGTTTAAACAATGGTTTCCATACTTCGATGGGATTGCGACCATTCTTCGGAACTGGGAAGATTTTTTGTTGCGATTAAATGGGTGTTTGATTAACAAATTGTACTGTTGATTTATTTTCCTACCTTGATTTCTGGTTGTTAACTAATAGAGTAATATTTAGTAAGATATTTGTGAATCATTTTTTATTAGTCGAATACGTCGTGGATATCATAAGTGATTGTATTGCATATCTAGATTTATAATTTTCATAAGTAGGTTATTCTTAGATATTTTAATGAGATCCAAATGATCTCGATCCATCATTCTAAATTTGTAAAAAGTAGATTTGTAACAGAGATCTTTTATTAGAATGCATATAGTATAAAAAATTCCTAAGGCATTGTGTCTCTCAACCAGATTCAAAAATAGTTGTGGATTAGTTTAAAAGAGTAAATTTTTCCCTTGATTAACATTTCGGGAAATAGATTAACATGAAACATTTACAAACGTTTAACATAATTACAAGATAATTAGTGTAGAGGTTTGAAAGCATAGTAGAACATGAATAACTAGATCTAAAGTGATTATGCTAAAAACTACTAATTATTATAAGAGTGCCCATTACTAGCAATCTTTGATTAAGGTATAGACATCCGATCTTAGATGCATTGACAATTTAAACTAGCATTTTACATGAAGGATTAAAATAAAGAAGCAATGATTTAGATTTGATAACATAATAGATAATTGTCCTCTACATATGCATAAACATTTCTGCCTAAAGAATATAGTTGCAGTTCAAGTTAAGATAAGCATCCTATTGTAACTGAATTTAATAATAAGCAACACAATTAAAACATGGCACCACTGTTGGGAAAACATAAATGGAATAGTCATTCCTTCCAACCAACTCCTATAGAAACCAAATATTTTGCTCCAGAACCCCCGAGCATGTTCATTGAACCACAAGAGAAAACTCCACTTAATGTGCCATCTCTTGCATTATCAAATTCACTGATTTTGGGGAAGATGCCTCCTGCACGTTGAGTTCTCACTCAGCAACTACAACCACTTGTATTTTCCTCTTGTGGGTCAGCAAAAAATCTTCAACAACTATTTCATTTATGTCTCCTTCAGTATCTTTTCTTAATAAAAGAATAATTTATTACAAGTTTTATTTTTAACTTTATGTCAAAAATATTTAAAATAATAAAATAAAATGTCTTAACATAATTTAATAATAAATTATTAATTCTTGGTGTATTAGTATTAATTCTTGGTGTATTAGAGTTAATTATGATAAAAAAAAATATGTATATATAATGATGATAGTAGTAATTATTAATGTCTATAAAAATGAATTTAGATTATTAAATTTTATAAATAATTTTATTATAAAAATATTCATAATAATAACAAAACTACTTTGAAAATAATTTATGGTTGATAAAAACCTACAAAAATTAAATACGTGTTATGAAAATAGAATCACCATAAAGTCTTTATTACTTAAATAAAAATAATAGTATATATTCACAACAATCTAATTAGAAAACTAATAATTGAATTGTAGGGTCAAGCTTTTCAATTACTAACTGTAATAGTCTATTGATTTGTCACAACTTCGAAAGAGATTCACCAACGGATTCTCAATACATGATAGGCTTCCCTAATTCATATGGTGGCAGATCTTGAACAGGGATAATTTTAGGGGCGAATTTTAGCTTAGTGGGCTATTTTTTCATGCTTTTCTCCCAAAAAAGATTCGCCATTTTGCATTTTTTGAAGCCCTCTTTCGCCCAATTTTGATGGGGTAAAATTTTTCCCCCCTAAAAATCGCCAAATTTTTTTCCTATTCCAGGGTTAAACCATATCAAAACATTGGTGTGCTGATATTTTATATATTTATGTGAGAGGTACTCAAGGTGTTCAATATTTTGAAAATATCATGTGTCAGTCGAACATGGTATCGGAGCTCTTATGAATTTTTGGTATCACATGTGGTAATGATCGAGATCTTGAACTCGTGTTATCGATGTCATCAAAGGATTTTAAGTTCTGATACTTTTGTGCATTTTTAGGATAAGAGAGTTGTTCAATTGCATTTGGACAATTGCTTTAAGTTGGAAACACTTTTTCTTCCTTGAAAAATGTTTATGTTTTCCCCAAATACGACCATTCACTAGTACAAAATGAGAGATAAATGACCAAGCGATCAAAAAATTTGGTCACGACAGTTTTTTCAAGGGATATGCAACCAAACTTGAGCAATTTTTAGTCAGCCAACTAAAAACGACTAAGATAAATGACCAATTTCCTCATGGGATAACATATATATCACTATATAACAAGTAACTAAATAAAAATTACCACATAACAATATAATTAATAATATGAATCGGTCATTTATCTAGTTATTTTTAGTTGTGTCACTCTAATAATGAAAGATTACTATTTTGAAAACATGAAAACTTATGAGGCTTTGGCGGGAAGGGTGAACATGAGAGGACACTAGGAGGGTTTGCAATGCCAAAGGCCATGGGATCTGGATTATTTCAAAGGGTTTGGAATGACAAAGACCATGGAATCTGGATTGTTTTGGATTGTTCCAAGGATTCTTCATGATCTAAGGCCTCTCAATTGACTATCTCTTTCCTAAACCCCATTGCTCATTTCTAGAAATCCAACATTTGACTGAACCAGGCTCTAGGAACACTTACCAGGCTTGAGGAACGATTCATTCATACTATCATTCATACAATCATTAATGGGGGGATAAAGAACTATATCAAAACTTTGATATTAGTGTTGAGTATTTTTTTCATTTTTACGGTTTTCGCAGGTGGTTTTTGTAACAGTAATTGAATTTGTTTGATTTGAAATTATTTTTGACATGTAAACTATCAAATCAAAATTTGGGTTCCACAAGGAACCTCCTCGACTGTTTTTTCCTCATGTGCACAAATGATGGTCTCAACACCATCATCATCCTCCTACCCACAAGTTTATTTTGGGATCTACATGTGTCCAGGGCACTGTCCACAGAGCAGAGTGGCTTGGTGAAAATGAAAGAGAGAGTTTGGGACTAGTTAGGTAGTGGTTGCATGTGAAAATCTAGCACATAGATTCCCAAGGTAATCAATGGGAATACTAACATAGGCATGATGTCCAACCTGATCTAGTCTATAGACAAGCCAAACAACATGAAGGAGTTTGAGATGGAGTTCTTGTTGAATTGGATGAGAATGAGCCAGAGCATGTGAATAGAGATGCACTAATATTGCGAGGAAGGAAAGTTATTCTTGATTTACTTGTCAGGATAGGGAGGGAGAGGTAGAGAGGACTTCAGGGATAGTTGGAGCATCAAAACTGTTTAATATTTTCCACATCACAATCATATAAGGTGAACATCATAATACTACTTACTTCATAAGCACTTTTTTCCTTGGTGGCTGTTGTTTCATTGAAACATTTTTTTATTGTTCCCTCCATTGTAACTTTTTGATACTGTCTTAATGGAAATATACACTATATATCATGAATATTAGTGGGTTTTTTTTATCTACAAACGTTTTTGAAATAACTCTAGGATTGTAAAACTTCCCAAAGTTGAACCAAACCATATAGAATGAAACATAATAAAAAAAATGGATACTAGCATAGTAACTAACTAAACTTTTCTTCTAATCAACTAGTAATTCTTGTGGTTTTAGGTATGGTGATACCTTAGCATTAGCATCAACTATTTTTTTATTTTATTTGTCATCAATATTAGTGGTTGTTTTATCTACAATTATTTCCAAAGTTACTAAGGAATTATAATAGTTTCCAAAGTTGATCCAAACCATATAGAACAAAACATAAACAAAGAATGAAATTTTGGCATACCAACTAACTGAAGATTCTTCTCATTAATTGTCAATTCTGGCAATTGCAAGTACATTTCTACCTTAGAATTAGCATCAACTATTTTATTCTTACCCTGGAAAATACGCTCAAGTCCATGTTCTTCTACCCCCTATCAGCTCCTTGGACTTCTCTGTAAGTGCCTCGACTTTGCTTTCATGTATAGGCATATAATTCCCTTTAATATTATATAGAATTTTAGAATCCAACTCTCGAATCTAGAACCCCTTGTATTATGAACTTATGAACATGGAGCTTTGTTACAATCTTAAGTTCCATGCTACTCTAGTATTTTCCTATTTTTTGACTTCCTTATGACCAATCCAACACTTTGGTAACTTCTAAATCTTTCCTGGGTGGTTCTTCTTTTAATTCTTATCTATTCCATGTAATTTATACAAACTTGAACAACATCCTCAGAATAAATGAAATTGTAAGTATTCTTCCCTTTGAATAGTGAAGATAAAGGGTCATATCTCATCCCATCCCATAATAAGTTTGTAAAAATCCAAGATCCTCAAGAACAAATAAATCCCCTAGAAACCATCGCTCAAGCCTTCATCATATACTTGCATTAACAAAAAAAGTGGTGAGTGGTTTGAACAATTGACAATAGGAGGACCAAGTGAATTCTTTCCTGATAACATCATATGTTAGCAACTTATACATACAATGGAAGCAACATAAAACAAGCCAACCTTTGCAAATTATTTGATAAACAAATCTGCTCTAGAGTATTCTCTATTCACTTCAACAAGCACATTTTGAAGAGTTATGGAAACCCAATTCACTTTGTGCTATCAACAACGTGAATCCATCCTCATCATTAACATGTATTCTTTCTTGGGGTTACTGGAATCTATCTATGCCTAAGCATTAATTGTAGGTTCTTACGACTATTTTAGCATTGTCCATCAAATTCCCAATCCACAACATTCAAAATCCATTCCTCATCTTGGCTTGGATGGTTGATAGTGGAAATATAGGACATAGTAATCAGAAATGAGAAATAGGCAATAGAATGGGAAATGGAGTTGGAATTAGGTTTTGCATATAAGAAATGTATGCACTATATACATAAAGGGCCTAGGATACACATATACAAAAATATACAAGTGATTGAAGTGCAAGAGGCTTGAAGGATTGCATGGATATAAGTTATGCATATAAAATTAGTAAATAAATAACAATTTGTGCATCTTTCAAGATTTTAATCTTTGATGGATATTTTGCGGTCTGTTTAAAGAAATTTTCATATCTGCTGGCTATATTTTTTCAATAATATCATTTTCACATTTTCATGAAGTTTATGTCACATTCATAACATTTTGTGTGTCTTACCAAACTTTAATCTCTAATGGATATTTTGTTTTCTATTCTGTAAAGGTTTTTTCTGCTGGCCGAACGTTGCGAAATGAAGATATTTTGTTGTCTATTTTGCAAAGGTTTTTTCTGCTGGCCAAACTTTGCAAAATTCCTTGAGTATTTTTGGAAGATAATCCCAAAAAAACATGTCTCTAATGAAGTATAATGCAGGATTGAAGCAACCTCACTTATCCTCTCTAATTTTCTCTATGAATTATTTTATTCCTTGATCATTAATTGGTCCTGTAGGTGCACTAATTTATATTTCCCCTTCAATTCCTAGTTCCATTAGGTGTTACTTTTTCATTTCACTTTAGATCTAGTAGGTGTTCTTCAGGTTATGTGTATCTCTCTTTGGTTTTATTATGGCTCCCTCTCCCATTTTTAGCTCCTTATCCCGAAGGATTTACAAAATGGCCTTTAGGATCATTATCTTTACCGTAGTTTTTACGGTTATCCATCCTAATGAATGCAACTTCTTTTGAAGTTTGAAAACTTGTGAATGAACTCACATTATGGATGTTTCTATGCTCTGAAGATTCTCTAATGGTGCTAAGGGGGAGATCTATCTCTATCTTCATTTATGTTAATGGATCATGTTTATTAGTTTGACCACTTATGACTAGATTGACCTTATGGATGTTTCTCTACTTTGTAGATTCCTTGATGGTGCTATCAGGGAGATATTCCTTTATCTTCATTGTTGTTAATGTATCATGCTAAAAGTTTTTTTTGGACACTATAAACTTCTCTTTAGGTACACACAAGAAGAATAAGTCAAACTATGAAGTCAAGTTTTGAAGTATTCATTGCCAAAGAGTATGATGTTTTGAAGTATGAATTTGTTCTTATATGAGAATTCACTCATAATCATGGAACACCTGCAAAAATGATTCACTCATACTCATGGAACACCTAGTTTGCAAAAATGATTGTTTTTTCTTTACATGTAAGATTTGCAAAAAGCCATATTAACTCATGAGTATAATTGTGAGGGGAGATTTTGGATGCATTTCTATGTTCATAGCACGATTTTTGTTATAATGTTCATGATAGAATGAAATTGTGTGGAAGTACCCTTCACAGGGCACAACTGGGCATCACAACTAAAGGGTTTTGGTCTAAAAAATGTTTTAAGTACCTATTGTGGACTATGATGATCAGATTCCAATGCAAGGCACTAGGAAGCAACTGTTCATTGAACCTCTTGTAGTTATCACATTTATAAAAAAAAACCATGCTCATATAGGGATGCAAATGTTATCCCTTCAAAGAATCCATAAATTGCATCCCACAATGAAATATCTGTGTGCTAATGTAAGTAGGTTATCTATAAATAAAACCACATAGTCAAATCAGTTTTGAATCATGATGATTCAACTTGTATTTCTTCCACAATATTTTGAATATATAGGCACTGTCAAATATTAATATTCTTCAAAGCTTCCATTATTCCTTCATTGTAAAACCTTTAAGTGTATGGCCAGTAAGAAACTAGTCAAATGCTATGAAGCAAAAAAGAAATCATGAAAAGTGACACTTAGACAATAGATATTTAAAATAAGGGATAGTTTTAAATAAAATTTAGTAAAATAAACAACTGACAGAAATATTTAGTCTGTTTTTTAAATGATCAATTTGAAAAGATCAAAACATTATTGTTAAGTCTTCAAATAGTCTGCTCATCATTTTACATATCAGTTTGTACATTTATACCACTGGACTTCAGATAATGCCTAGATTCCTTCCATGACAAATTCATTCTATAATTAGTGTGATGGCTCTGCCTGAAATCATACATAACTTTCTTTCAAATAATTTTTTACATGTGGTATATATCTAACCCTTCAAAGAAATTGGCTTAACTTGACACCTGGCTTTGGTGGCTGGTAACGTGATGTTAGGATCAAGTATTACGGCCAACATGTCTATACATATTTTGGTAAATGTTTACAAAGTACAAACATGTTAATCGATGACAAATAATCAGAATAATTACACCGAAGGCATTTTGCCTATGGAGATACAATCTCAAAAGATTCCTTGCATCCCTAGACACTAACATTTTGACATGTGTCCCTTGGTGATTCGCGAGTTTAGGTAATGTTTAGGATTTATTCTGTCTATTCATATTTTGTCTGTGGTGATTGGAAAGTTTATGTACACATTCTAAAAATGCTTAGACTTTATTCTATCTGTCTGTATTCTTTCCGTGTAACTTCTTCCTTCGCCAAGTCGATCCTTATTTTAAACTCTCTATGCATTCTTTTCTATCGGTCTGCCTCTAAATTTGGCGGAGATTTTGGCCAATGTAGGAAGAAGAAAATTAACCGGAGAGAAAATGCAGGCTATTGCAGGAAGCACCCCATAGTTAAAATTTTCGGTCACTTATCTATCAATATTTTCTTTTACAAAGTAACTATTTAAGAATATTTTGGTTAAAATTTCCGGTTATTATATCTCGGTATCGGACAGTGACTCGCTGAAATTTCTGAAACTCTGACCAAAATCACTTGCTTTTGTTCATACTGTAATAGTTTACATTTAATGTGACGAGTGGTCGATATGACTTTTATGTTGATATGGGTTCGAATCTGGAATAGGGGAAAAAAGAAATGGGCTGAGACGGTGCCTCTCTATATTTTTCCATGCTTGGAACTTCTTGTTTTAATTAACAAATTTATTTAAAAAATTATTTTAGTTCAAATGTATTTACAAAATGTGGATTAAAAAAAACAAAGTTTCAATTTATGCATTCCGCAATTCGGAAAGTTGAAATCGAGAAATAAGATAAAAAAATTATGAGATAAATACTTTTCCAACTTCCGCATTACCAGAAATTGGAACTTTGATTTTTTTTTCATCTACTTTCCGTAAATACACTTGAAAAAATTAAATTACATCTTTTAATTTCCAATCTTTTTTTGTTTATCGATCAATAAAATAACAATAAAAATACACTGAAATCAACTAGAACAATAAATTTAAACAACAAAGAACAAAGAACATATTATGTTTTGGATCGTGATTAAATAAAAAAAACAATGAAACAAAAATAAATTATAATAATATATATGTGTATTTAATGTCAATTTAAAAATGCATGATAGTTAAACAAATAATATTAAAATACATTTTAAAAATCAATAAGAACAATAAATTTAGAGAGCAAAGAACATATATTATGTTCTGGAACAGTGATTAAATGAAGAAAAAAAACAATGAAATAAAAATAAATGTTTATTCAAATGTATTTACGGAAAGTGGATGAAAAACAAATCAAAGTTCTGATTTCCGCATTCAAAGTCATTATTTACGGAAAGCAGAAATCAAGAAATAAGATATAAAAAAATGAGACAAATATTTTTCAGATTTCCGCATTCAATCAAAACTTTGATTTTTTTTTATCCCCTTTTCATAGATACATTTGAATAAACATTTTAATTAGCGGAGTGCCCGGGAAAGTGAAGAATTGAAAGTTTCAAAAGTCCGCAAGCCAACTTCGGCACCCCAAACCGGAAATTGGAAATCGTAAAAACTTGAAAGTGCTGGAAGTGTGAAACCGTAAAAGGGTGAAAGTGTCGGAACCCTGTTTCGTAAGTGGAGGAGCCGGCTTCGCAAACCCCACTAAAAATACGAAATTGGAAAGGAGACCTATTTCTCATTGAGATATATTGATTTTTATTCTTTCGTAAGTGGATGAGCGCAAAGCCCTCAGGAAATAGGAAATCGGGAAGGAGACCTATTTCTCATTGAGATATATTGATTTTTATTTTAATTAATAGTATTTTTTTTAATAATAACATTTCAAGTAAAAATAAGTTAAATTAAATTTAAAAGATCAATCTTTAAAGCTCTAAATATGTATACATGAATCAAACCGCTCCAATCCATAATCTTCAAAAATTCATTCCATTTTTATTATAATTATAAATTTAATCCATTTTTATTATAATTATATCCATAATAAATTTGGAAAGACATGTTCTTTATTTGTATTACATTATTAATATTCATAGACATAGAAACCTCTTAAATTGGAGTGGATGATTAATGTATTAATTTATTTTCTTTAAAATAATTTATTTATAAAAATAAAAAACATTGTATTATTGTATTGTTAATCGAAGAAAATGTAAAATCCCTAACCTACATTAGGGAAGTGGAGTTGCAAAGGAATTTCATTTTTAGTAATATTGTTTTTTTTTTAATAAATTTATTAAATACATATATTCTTATTTTTTTTAAGCTTATATCTTTCATTTAACTCATAATACAAAAATGCAATTTCTTTTTTTCGAACTAATTTTTGTAAATATTTGTTTTAATACACATTTATTTATTGTTAATAATATATATTGTTCTTTCACTTTCTGCTCAATGGGGATTGTCGAAAGTGAAAACATAAAACAAAGCAAATATGGGATTTCCGCAATCTTTCTGCTCAATGGGGATTGTCGAAAGTGAAAACATAAAACAAAGCAAATATGGGATTTCCACAATAAGCATTGCGGAATACGGAAAGTGAAAGAAAAATATAAAGTAAATATGAGATTTTCACATTTTAGATTGCGAATTGATGAAATCTCATATTTGCTTTATATTTTTTTTCACTTTCCATTTTCTGGTGAAATCCCGTATTTTCTTTATATTTCTCTTTCATTTTTAGTAATATTTGTGTAGGTTAGTAACTTTATTAAATACATATACTCTTATTTTTTTAGGTTATATATTTCTGTCAATATTTGCTTTATATTTTTCTTTCACTTTCGGTTTTTTGGGGAAATCCCATATTTTCTTTATATTTCTCTTTCATTTTTAGTAATATTTGTGTAGGTTAGTAACTTTATCAAATACATATACTCTTTTTTTTTAGGTTATATATTTCTGTTATATCTTTCAAACCATTAAATATATAAATTTTAATAGTGTAGTTGTGGGGAATCGATGATGTATAAATTTATATAACCATGTCGGAGAAGAAATTGAACATGAAAAAAATTTATAATTCTACATCAATTCACATCACATTTTAATTATGATTATTATTTCAGAATTCTAAATTAGTTAAAATTTTCTATTAAAACTTTGAGGAATTGAAAATCAATTAATATTATTAAAATTAAAAAAAATAAGTAGATTGAAATAATGTTGAAAATACAATAAATATATAAATTTGACTTTGATTTTAAGATACAAATTAGAGCAACCCATTTCATCCCATTTTATTTTTAATTAGGAAGATTTTTATTGAAAATTATGTAGTTATGATCAAAAGATATTAGAATATGAAATTTATTTTGTTAAAATTTATGTTGTTTTTCTTTTTAATGTTGTTTTATTCATGGAATGAATTGTACTAGGGGATGAATTCATTAAACCTAATTATACAAATAAATCCATTTTAATGGCTAAATAGGTTTTTGGTTTTTATTGAAGTCTTGTTATTTCTTATTTTTTAAAACTTTAAAATCATATTTTTAAAAACATTTTACTAAAAATGAAAAATAATTTATTTTCTTTAAAATAATTGACTTATAATAATAATAAAAAATTGTATTATTTTATTTTTAATCAAAGAAAATATTTATATATGTAGATGGAAAACTATAAAACTCTATGGAGATTTCCCTAATAACCAATGGGCATTGCGGAATTGGAGTTGGAGAAAAAAATTCATTTTTCGTAATATTGTTTTTTTCAATAAATTTAGTAAATACATAAAGTGTTATGTATTAAAAAAATATTTCAATATTTCAAGAAAATATAAAACAAATATGAGATTTCAGGAATGCAGAAAGTTCAAAGTGAAAAAGAAATATAAAAAAATATATGGGATTTCCACATTGGGCAATGCAGGTTGCTAAAAGTGAAAGAAAAATATAAAGCAAATATGGGATTTCAGCAATCCATAATCCACAGATAGTGGAAATCCCATATTTTCTTTCTATTTTTCTTTCATTTTGCGCTTTGGTCATTGCAGATTAGGGATTGTGGAAATCTCATATTTTATTTATATTTCTCTATCATTTTTAATAATATTGTTTTTTTATAACTTTATTAAATACATATACTCTTACTTGGAACTAATTTTTTGAAATATTTGTTTTAATACACATTTATTTATTGTTAATAATATATATTTTTCTTACACTCTCTGCTTTCCTTCTTCAGCAATGTAGATTGAGGAAATACCATATTTTATTTATATTTTTCTTTCACTTTCCGCAATTGGCATTAAAAGAAAAAAATATATATAAAGCAAATATGAGATTTTCCCAATCCGCAATCCCGATTAAGGGTTGTGAAAATCTCATATTTGCTTTATATTTTTCTTTCACTTTATGCTTTCCGCATTAAGGATTGCAGATTTCAAAAATCCCATATTTTGCTTATATTTCTCTTTAATTTTTAGTAGTATTGTTTTTTTTATAACTTTATTAAATACATATACTAGTTGTTTTTTTGGGAAATCCCATATTTGTTTTATATTTTTCTTTCACTTTTAGCTTTTGGCATTGAGGATTACGGATTGGGAAAATCCCATATTTCCTTTACATTTCTCTTTCATTTTTAGTAATAATTTTTTTTATAACTTTATTAAATACATATACTCTTATGTTTTTAGGTTATATATTTATGTTAAATCTTTCAAACTATTAAATATGTAAATTTCAATCGTGTAGTTGTGGGAAATCGATGATGTATAAAATTGGATAACCATGTAGGAGAAGAAATTCCACATGAAAAAATATTTAGAATTCTAAATGAGTTCAGAACATATTTTAATTATGATGTCTTTTTAAATATTAAGAATTTTAAATTAGTTAAAATTTTCTATTAAAACTCTCACTAATTCAAAATCAGTTCATATCATTATATATTATTTATATGTAGACTATGTTTAATTGGTAATTCAAATTTATTATAATTGGGGTGGGGAAATAAAAATATAGAGATTAGGGTTGAGAGAGAGGATAGGGTTTAGGGATAATTAGGGAAATTAAAGATAAGGAGAGGTATAAAGAGAGAGAAAGAGAGAGAGACTCTGAGTGGTAAGTGGTATGAGAGGGTGATTAGGAGGGAGAGAGAGAGCAGAGAGAGAGGGAGGGATTTAAAATTTTCTATTAAAACTCTAAGGAATTCAAAATCAATTCATATCATTAGGTATTATTTATATGGAGGAGGGAGAGAGAGAGAGAGAGAGAGAGAGAGAGAGAGAGGGAGAATGAGGGACTCTAGGGAGATATGGAGGGAAGAATGGGGAGACGAGAAATGGAGGGAGGGAAAGGCAGGAGGTGAAGAGAGGAAGTGGGAGATGAGGGAGAGAGGGGGGAAGAGAGGGGGGCGGCGAGGAGAGAGGGAGAGAGAGAGAGAGAGAGGAAGGCAGAACGAAGGATGGAAGGAGAGAGGGAGAGGAGGGAGAGGAGAAGGGGGAGGGGGGGCGGGCGGGAAGAGACAGATGGATTTAATTTTTTCTATTAAAACTCTGAGGAATTCAAAATCAATTCATATCATCATATATTATTTATATGTAAATTTACATGTAGAATATTTTTAATTGGTAATTCAAATTTATTAAAATTAGAGAGGGGAAAGAAAAAGATAGAGATATTTAGAACCCAGATATCACAAATATTAAAACTAGGATATTTTTCCATGCAAATGACAAAATATGTTGTGAATGAGAAAGAGAGGTATAGGATGCGACGAGAGAGAAAGAAAGAGAGTTTGCGGGTGGTAAGTGNTTGATCCTCAGTTGTAAGTCGAGTGAGTAGTACTTGCAAAAGTATTATTAAAATGTAATTTCCAGACTCCCAAAGTAAGTGAGAAAGATTCAGTTGCGAAAATATTCAATATTTTTACCCTCTTAACATTCCTTTACAGCTCTCGATGCAAATGCTAATATATAAAGTAAACAATGATATTCCTTTTTTTAATATAAAGGACCACAAACCCTTTTATAAATAGAATATAAATAAACAATGGTATGTATGGATTGCATAAAATAACTTTAAAGTCCACAACCCAAATGTTTACAAAGTCAAAAACATAGTAATCAATGATCAATCATGAGAATAATATATAAATTAAACAATGATATTCCTCTAAAGTGCACAACCCAAATGTTTACAAAGTCAAAAACATGGTAATCAATGATGAAAAATGAGAATAATATATAAACTAAACAATGATATTCCTCTTTTTATTATTGAGGACCACAAACACCTTTATGAATGAAATATAATTAAACAATGGTCTTACTGTATAGTTCATGGTATGCATGGATTGTATAAAATAACTTTAAACGGCACACGGAAGGAGTATGATGGCATAAAGATAAAGGGAAATCAAAATGAGAAAAAAGTATAAAATATGAGTCATAAATAAAATAGGGAGTAAACTATTGAACCGATCATTTGCACCGATCGGACGACCTGGCTCGCGTGAGCGGTCACATCCGACGTTGCTGGTCATCGAATCGGTGGTCGGGCAAATAGGTCAATCTATAAAATAGTACCAAACCAATTTTTTTTTTAATAAATCTTATCCAATGAAAATTTGAATATTTTGTAACTTTAAAGTACACAATGAAGGAGTATGATGACATAAAGATAAAGGGAAATCAAAATGAGAAAATAGGTATAAAATATGAGTCATAAATATAATAGTACCAAATCAATTTTATTTTTTTTAAATAATATATTTAGTCAATCCCATGTCCATATTTGATCTTATCAAATGAAAATTTGAATATTTTGCAAGTGATTTTGTTGAATTGACTTGTAACACTCCACCAGTATTTCATCACCATAACCAAACCATGAGCCATCAACTATGCTTAGTTAACTTAATTTTTTAATTTTAAAAATCCATAGACTTCTTAATGGTGGAAACCCCAAGCCAATGCAAAACTAGCTAAAGACCTAGGCTAGGGTCACGTGGATTTATAAAGGTGCCTGAGTGATTGTGAATTTGAAGGGGATCCTAGCAACACTTTGCGAGTTAAGTGCATTGATGACCAAAACTGTCATCAGCAGAGTGTAGGTTCTCATCCTTGAAAGAATAGATGTCGCATGCTTTAAGTGCAATCCTTACTTGAAGATGGAGGCTGAGGGTTAAGCAAGTATTACCTCAAAATAATATATAATTTTTGTTTTGTTTTTAAGTTAAGACAATTTACAAAAGTATTGTCTCAAATATTTTTTTTATATGTAATAATGTATATTTATTAACAGCTTTATCAGACCATTACATAATAGATTGGACTCCCAAACACTTACACATAGGCTTTTTTAACAAACAAAAGATCATGATCTAAAACACAAAATAAAAAGAAGTAAATAGAAGTGTTGCGCTAGATTCAAAAGGATAATTTATTTAGAAGGTAGTTTTATTTGAGATCTCAAGGCTGGGTGTAACATTGGGTGTATAACCTAGGTTGGAATCAGCTCTAATGTTGGAATTAAAAACAGTTTTGCTGCTTTAATGTTAGAGCTAAAAATAGTTCTGTTATTCTGACTTGATTTTGACTTTTAGGTTATATGGAATTTAGTTAATTTAATTTATAAAATTTGTAATTTCTGTTGTTTGTTAGACTGTATTTTAAATACAAAAATAAAATCACTTGAGATAAAAACCTCTCAACACCTACAATCTGTAAAATCTAACCATAATTTTGAGAGTTTTGAAAATTCATGGAACCTATCTTATTTTTTTCTATATATGTCGTCATACATAAGTAATCCCTTATGTGTGGACTTTGCAATGGACTTCCAATGAAATGTATCGTATATAAAAAAATATTTTAGCTAACTTTTTCATTTATATTATTATATACAACTTTAAAATCGTGTCAATTTCTCAAATTGATACACTTTCCATCATTAGAAAAATATTCACAAGTTTTATTTTTAATTTTAGTGTGGTATTTTTGTGTATTTATTTTAATGAGATATATAAAAAATTAATACAGAAGAGATGCATGCACCTAAATACGCTCGCTCTCTACATAGGCTGAGCATCCGGTGGCCGCAAATTTCGCTCGCCGCATACATTGGTAATGTATCAAATTAAACTAAAAATAAATATTTATTTATACCATAATGGAGATCTTGCTCATAGACACAAACATGTTTATAATGTCAACTAAAAGATTTATAAGTGTTATAAAATCAAGTAAACCCATAACAACTTAACGAGATAATATAATAATGTTTTTATATATACACAAAAATGTTTATAAGGTGAACTAACTCATTAAAATCAAATAAACCCATCTGAACCATCTAACAACTTAAAGAGATAATATAATAATATTTATCCCACAACGGAAAATCCTGCTCGTAGACACAAAAGTTTTTAGAATGTCAACCATCGCATTAGAAACAACTTTTAAGTAATCCCATCAAAAGCATTGAAGCATTATCAAATCTGATATAATAATTGAGTAGTTGGTATCCATGTGAAGAGAAAGTGTCAATTCTTTTATATATGTATATATATATATATATATATATAAATTTAACCAGATGATATAATAATTGAGTAGTAGGTATATATGTGAACATAAAATTCTATATATAAATTAAGTAGATAATATAATAATTGAGTAGTAGTAATATATACGAATAGAAAGTTTATATCTATATATAAACTTAACTAAATGATATAATAATTGAGTAGTAGGTATATATGTGAAGACAAAGTATAAACTTAACTACATGCTATAATAATTGAGTAGGTATATATGTGAAGACAAAGTATAAACTTAACTACATGCTATAATAATTGAGTAGTAGTTATATATGTGAAGAGAAAGTATATATATGGGTAGTGGTGATTAATATCAATTAAAAATAAATTTAGAGTGGAAAATTTAATGAGTTATTAAAATAAGTATATCGTTAATGTTACAGATCTCAAAAATTTATATATAAACTCTTTATATAACATCGATATTTATAGACATTATTAAAGTTCCTATATGCTACTAAAGACATCGGTTATAGTTTTTGTTCTATTACTAAAACTTACTTTTTTGCTACATGACTGATTGTGCAATGTAGATGTTTGTTAAGGGAACAAAAACCATGAGGTGTTCCTCAACCTACAGGTGATGTTTTGTAAAAAAAATCTTGTTTTTCAATAACTATAACATGGTGTTATTAAGCTTTGAAGGTTCATTGGTCGATTTTAACTTTACTTGTTAATTCAACTTTTCTTCAATCGTTGAACTCAGCTTTGAAAATTAGGTTCCAATTCTTTTACCTGTCCAGTCCAAAACTTCTAGGTTTATTAGTCTTTTCGCAATGATCTTTCCGAAATTTATCTTTCCACGATGATCATTTCGCAAATAGCCTTCCACAATGATCTTTCTAAAAGTTATCTTTCCGCAATTAGTCTTCCGCAATGATCCTTTTGCAATGATTTTTCCAAAACTTATCCTTCTGCAAACAACATTCTGCAATTGTAGATTGTGCATTACGGGTTTTCTTTTCAACTTTTTTGAATTAACCTTCCGTAATTGTGGATTGCAGATTGCAGATTGCATTTCAACTTTTTTGAATTAACCTTCCGCATTTATCCTTCTGTAATTGTGGATTGCGGATTACGGGTTTCCTTTTCAACTTTTTTGAATTAACCTTCTGCATTTATCCTTCCACTCTTGGATGTTTGCTCGTCAAGATCTTCTAGTTGTTTTTAAATGATTGTGGATTCCACTGAATGGTGTTGGAACCACATTGTTATGAATCGTATTTTTGATAAAATAAATAAATGTTTGTGATAATTCTTATTACGAAACCCATAGGGTCTTTAGGATTTTCTGTTGAATTGTTCATTGATTTATCTGTCCTAAATTTATTCAGTAGTTAAGCTTGTAATAATCATGGTTCAAGCAATGGTTTCCATACTTCGATGGGATTATGACCATTCTTTGGGACTGGGGAGATTAGCTGCTTCGATTAAATGGGCGTTTGATTAGCAAACTGTAGTGTTGATTTATTTTCCTACCTTGATTTTGGTTGTTAACTGATAGATTAATATTGATAAGATATTTGTGAATCCTTATTGATTAGTTGAATACGTTGTGGATATCATAACTAGTTGTATTGCATATCTAGATTTATAATTTTCAAAAGTACGTTATTCTTAAATATTTTAATCAGATCCAAATGATCCCAATCCATCATTCTAAATCTATAAAAAGTAGATTTGTAACGGAGTTCTTTTATTAGAATTCATATAGTATAAAAAAAATCCTAAGGCCTTGCGACTCTCGACCAGATCGAAAATAATTGTGGATTAGTTTAAAACAATACTTTTTTCCCCTTGATTAACATTTCGGGAAATAGATTAGCAGGAAATACTTAAAGATAACCAATGTATAGCTTCGAAACAATAATAAAACATCAATGACTAGATCTAAAGTGATTATGCTCAAAACTACTAATTATTATAAGAGTGCCCATTACAAGAAATATCTGATTCAGGTATGGACGACCGATCTTAGATGCATTGACAATTTAAACTAGCATTTTATAGGAAGGATTAAAATACATAAGCAAGGGTTTAGATTTGATAACATAATAGATAATTGTCCTATACATATGCATATAAACATTTCTGCCTAAAGAATATAGTTGCACTTTAAGTTAAGATAAGGATCCTACTGTAATTGGATTTAATAATAAGTAACAGAATAAAAACCTGGCACCACTACTGGGAAAACATAAATGGAATAGTTGTTCCTCCGAACCAAATCGTATAGCATCCAAATCACTTGCTCCAAAACCCTTGAGCCTATTCGTTGAACTGGAAGAGAAAAATCCACTTAATGCACCATCTCTTGCATTATTAGATTCAATCGTGTCCAATGCTATCCTCCTACTTGCTAATGGACAAACTATTATATAGTATTTTTCTTAGGACTTGATCATTTATGAGCATTCTCCTCTTTAGCACTCAACAAATAGTTATGACCTAATTTTGGGGAAGATGCCTCCTGCACCTTGAGTTGTCACTTAGCAACTACAACCACTTGTGTTTTTTTGCTTGTGGGACAACGAAAACTCTTCAATAACTATTTCAACTATGTCCCTCAACAACTATTTCAACTATGTCCCTTTCAGTATCTTTTATTAATAAAAAAATAACTCATTACACTTGTTTTAATTTTGACTTTTTGTCAAAAATATTTAAAATAATAAAATAAAATATCTTACATAATTTAATAATAAATTATTAATTCTTGATGTATTTAAAAACAAATTATGTCTCTATAATGATGATAGTAACTACTAATTATTAATATCTATAAAAAATGAATTTAAATTACTAAAATTTATAAATAATTTTATTATAAAAAATACTCATAATAATAAGAAAATTACTTTGAAAATAACCTGTGTGATTAGTAAACACCCATAAAAATCAAAGAATTGTTATGGAAATAGAATCACTCTAAAGTCATTAGAACCTTGAAAAAAAACCGTGTGTATATTCACAATGATCTAAGTAGAAAACTAATAATTGAATTCAAGGCTGAAGCTTTTCAATTACTAAGTGTAATAATCTATTGATTTGCCAAACCTCGAGAGAGATTCAGCACCGGATTCCCAATACATGATAGGGCTTAAAATGGGATGTGTAGTTTTTAAAGATATTGAATTCATTTATATATTCAAAATATTCAAAATTTATTTTAACAATAAAAATTTCAGATTTTTTGAAAAATAATAGTTTCATTTCTACTTTAAAAAAACTGTTAGATAAGCATTTAGAGGTTTTTTCATATATATCTATATCGCATAAATATATATGTGGGGGAGAAAACTAGAATACATGCACATATGTAATTATTTTTCATTAATTTTAGTTTACCTAATTTATAAAATAAAAATAATAATGATTATATATGATATTGTATTCCTGATTAAATAACTTAGAAATTAAAATTTAAGTTTTTATTTAGTTATTATGTCTTAACAAATTATAAAATTAAATTATATTATGTTTAAAAAATAAATAGATGTAATGTTTTCAAGAAATCTTGTATCTCATCCTCCACATTATGTCGAGTGATAATTTCTTTGTAAGGTGGTGATAATGTATCGATAAGAATAGATCCCATTAAGCTGCGTAGACTTCTTGATGGCGAAAGAATGTGTATGCATAGACTTCTTGATGACGATTGATCATAGAACGTACCTCTTTTGTTGACAAAATGTACTTCTTTAAACTCGACACGTATTGATCTGTCCTGGTGAGTGCCATGTCTCACATGACCTCTTTGTTTTCTGTGACATGCATCATGTCGCTTCGATCTTTCAAGCGTTTAGCTTATACACCACCAGGTGGAGGCAAGACACTTAATGGTTGTCTCGGTGACGGTCATAGGGTTTCTGCTGATCCGAGTTTGCACTATTGTCATTGTGTTGAGCAATCTGGTGTGCCAAGAGCGTCGAGGGATAGTATGGGGTGTCCCTTGTTGCGCGTGGAGGATGGAATTGAGGTAAATCCTATAGTTTCTGGTATGAATTATTTGTCACCGGGTGGAGGGAATACTAATGGTTTCTTTGGTGACGGACTTAGGGTTTCTGCTGCTCCAATTTTGCACTATTGCCATGTTGAGCGCTCTGGTGTACCAAGTGCGTCGGGGGATAGTATAGGGTGTCCTTTGATGTGCGTAGAGGATGGAAGTGTAGTTTACCCTGTGGTTTCTGGTAAGCATTATCTGTCGCCGGGTGGAGGAAAGACACTTAATGGTTGCCTCGGTGATGGCCTAAGGGTTTCTGCTGATCCGAGTTTGCACTGTTGTCATTGTGTTGAGCGCTCTAGTGTGCCAAGTGTGTTGGGGGTTTGTATTTGGTGTCTTGTGCTACGCGCAGAGGATGGAAGTGTGGTTAAGCCTGTGGTTTCTGGTAATAATTATCTATCGCTGGGTGGAGAGAAGGATTTTGTTGGTTGTTTTGGAGATGGGTTTAGGGTTTTTGTTGTTTCTAGTAGCATTTTTCCTGTGTGCACTGATGCTGGTGTAGGTTGCGACGGGTGTTTGGGGTGTCCATTTTTTGCGTGTAGAGGATATATTTGAGTCATCTGCGGTGGTATCTAGTACTAAGAATGGACTGAATGACTCTGGATCTTTGGGATTAGTTGATAGTAAACATTCTTGTGAGCCTTCTGGTTTCAATGGGAGGAAACCTTGGTTACTTGGTTCAGGTTGTAATGAAGGCCCTATTGGTAACGTGAATTTCCTGAAGACTTATCAGTCTGTTTTAGATACTATTGGTGAGGATCCATTGCTTGTTTAGTTGGAGGTGGGGGTGAAACAGAAACGAGTCTATAGGACTATCAAGAAATTCGAAATACCGGTGTTGATGACTATAGGGGAGGATGTGAGGTTAAATGAAATCGTTTTGACTAATGCCTTGACCCTAGTTGGGCGGTTCATAGGATGCAAATATAATTCTGATGGTTTACATGGTTGGCCTGTTGTGGCTTGGAAATATGTCATTAGCTACCGCCTGTGATTTTCCTCCTTCTTAGAGGATGGATTTCCTTCAAATGTTTCTCTGAGGAAGATGTGATTGTGGTTCTGGCTGGTGTTTGGAACTGGGATAAAACAGGCCTTTTAATCAAAAGGTGGACACCATTATTTGATCCAAGACTTGAAAGGTATGATCAAGTACCTATTTGGGTTAAACTCCCCAATCTTCCGTTTGAATTCTGGTCTATTGATTTTTTTAAATTGGTTGGTAACACGTTGGGCACTCACCTGGAAACTGATTTGTCATTTTTGAAATCTGGGTTTTGTTGTCTGGGTCGGGTTTTGGTGTTGATTGATTTTCAGAATGGTCTACTTGCTAATTTAGTAATTAAAAGAGGGAGTTCTGAATTCATTCAGCCCTTGGATTATCTGGGTGTCCCGTTTAGGTGTTATAGGTGACATGTTTTTGGTCATTTGATGAATGAATGTTCGTTACCATTTAATGAAAAAAACTTTCTTGGATCTACCCATAAGATTTGACGAGTTAAGAATAGAGGGCAAAATTTGGGCGTTAAGATGGGTATGGATATATCTGATGATTTGGAGGATTTGAACCTCTCACCTAAGGCTTTAGTTGAGGTGGAGGTCTTAGGGTCACAATCTGATTCATTAATGTCTCTTAAACCTTTGTGCATAGCCTCTTTAATTGATTTTGAAGGTTTGGTGCAGAATTAAGAATGCTGAGGGTTTTGTTGTGGGTTCTTTGTATAATTCTATCCAGTCTAATACATTGAGGGATCTTGGTTTTGTATCTCCTCTTAATGGTTTTCCTATAGTTAGTAAGGGTTATTTCCTTCGTTCATGCTCGAAGGTTAACAAAGATGGAGGGTTTGGATCAGATCGTGATCCATCTGGGATAAATCTCTCAGTTCATGGTAGGGTTGGATGTTTGGTGACTACAAATTCTGAAATGAAGGTTGTTCTTGGGGAACTTAGAGCGTTGTATGCACCCACAGAGTTTCCCTTATGATTATGATGACCCTAAATTGTAGGGGTTTGGATAGTTTATCTAAAAAACTAGTTGTGCGAAGGTTGATTGATGAAAAGTCTTTAGATGTTATTTTCTTGCAAGAAACTATGTGTGATGGGTGTATTTTGGTGGGGGAGTTGGAATTGTTGTTAAAATATTGGCAGTTTGTCTCAGTGGATGCCAAGGGAAGATCTGGGGGTCTTCTATTGGGGTGGAGGACTCGTAATTTTCATTTACTTAATGCATGGGGCTATGTTCTCTGGTCTATGTTTTCTTTTGTATTCTATTGAGTTGCAGTTGGATCTATGTTTTATAAACCATTATGGGCCTTATATTTATAAGGAATTTTTTTGGAATAACCTATTGGTAATGGAATGTTTCAAATGCCCTAAATTGGTATTTGGTGGGGATCTGAATTTCTCCTTGGGTCATTCTAAAATATGGGGTGTTAAATCTCGTGTGGATGTTTTAACTGATTTCTTTATTAAACATTTGGAAGGACTTAGACTTGTGGATATTGCTCCTATGGTTTCAATTCCAACTTGGTCTAATCGACGTATTGGGCCTGAGAGTATTTGTAAAAGATTGGATCGGTTACTCTTATCGGCCAATTTTCTGGACAATGATTTCCTCTTTAAACAGTGGATTGGGTGTGGAGGAGATTCTGACCATCAACCTATTTATTTACAAATCTTGACTAGTACTCCTAAGGCTCATTGTCCCTTTAAGTTTAATGCCTGTTGGTTAGAAAACGATGAGTTGGTTTCATTATTAAAAGCCTCATCAGAGGTTTCCCCTATATCTCAGTTTGTTGTGAATCTTAAAAGATTAAAAGAGGTATCAATTTCCTGGTGGGTGAAGAAAAAAGATCAGGACATTAAGGATTTAGTTGATATTGAATTTGCTATGAAGGTTAATCTTGATAGGATGGTTTATGGTTTTAATTTGGAAGAGAAAAAATTGTCTTTGGTTGAGCTTGAAACCCGTAAGAGAACTATTTTCTGTGATTGGGAAAAGGAGGATCGACAGAAAAGTAGGGCATTTTGGTTGTTATGTGGAGACGATAACACACATTTTTTCCATAAATTTGCTGCTCATAGGAAAAATATTAACTCAATTTGGAAAATTGAAGATGACAATGGTCATTTAGTTGAAGGTTTTAATGCTATTGCTGGGGCGGGGGTGCATCATTTCGAGTCTTTGTTTCAGGAAGAAGCAGATCTTCATCTGAATCCTAATATTGTGCAGAGTGCAAGTTATTTTCCTACATCTATATCTTTGAAAGATAACGGTGATCTTATGAAACCTGTTACTTTGCAAGATATTCAGCATATCCTATCCAGTAGTAAAAATGATAAAATCATGGGACCAGACGGGATTCTTGTAGAGGTTTATAGATGTCTATTTGATGTTCTGGGTGAGGATCTCTTGAGAGTTATTGAGCTTTCTTGGATAAGTGGTAAAATTACTGCGGTATTCAATTCTACCTTTATATCTCTAATTCCAAAGAATGATCATCCTATATCCTTTGAGGATTTGAGGCCTATTTCCTTGTGCAATTATGTTTAAAAAATTACGGGTAAGATTATATCTATTCAAATCAGAAAAGTTCTGGTTAGGTGTATGGTGAACAGTTAGGTTTTTTGCTGTGTAGACTGATTCATGATGCTGGTGGGGTCATTCCACGGGGGCTTCACTTTTTGACCAATATCCTATCACGTTAGTTCATATTGTGGGTTTTAAAATTGTCAAAAATTGAACCAATATATTGCAGGTATTAGGGGGATGAGGGATTTAAGGTTGGGGTGAGTAGGGTGGTTTATAAGGATTGAGGTATAAAAAGGGCTGGGGAGGATGTTTTAAGTATTGGGAGGGGGTTTTAACAAAAAGATTTTGGGTCAATATCTCTGGAAATTAAGGGTATTCTTTAATATCCCATGATCGCACGTGCTATGTGAGAGGTTCACTAAGTGAAGTCCCCGTGGGTCATTCAGGAAGGAATGGATACTATGCTTAATAAAGGATTAAAGTCTATGATGATAAAAATAGATTTATCAAAAGCTTATGATTGAATCATTTGGACCTATTTGCGGGTCATTCTCTTGAAAATGGGATTTGCTGGGAATGCCATCTCATGGGTTATGAGTAGCCTTTCTTCAGTATCCTTTTCCCTACTTATAAATGGAGTTGCAACAACTTTCTTTAAATCTGGCAGGGGACTTAGGCAAGGTTTTCCCTTGGCACCTTTACTGTTTATTATTGTGGTTGAAGGTCTAGGTAGCGCTCTTCTTCTTTCCAAAGACTGTGGGATGTATCATGGATTATCTTTTGGTAATGATATTGTCTTAACACATGTTTTGGTTGTGGATGACATTGTTATGGTTAATGATGGCTCCAAGCAATCTCTCTCTACTTTATATGAGATATTAATGATCTTATGTAAGGCATCAGGGATGAAGATCAATGATGATAAATCTTCTTTATATTCTTCTTGTTTGGAAGAATCAGAGGTTATTACTTTACAAGATATTTTTTCATTTTTAGTTGACAAAATTGAGAATGGCATGAAGTACCTTGGTTTTTATCTTAAAACATGCAGATATCTTTTAAAGGTCTAGGACTAGTAGATTGTTAAAAAAGGATTAAAAACTGGAGCTTTCGCTGGTTATCCAAGGTGGGTAAGATGATTCTGATTAAAGATGTCATTGAGGCCATTCTAGTCTACTAGATGCATTTTTGGATACTGGTGGGGATTATTTAGAAAATCAGAAAGTTATGTTTCAAATTTCTATGGTCTGGAAATCAGAATTCTTATGGATTACCATGGACATCCTGGAATATTTTGGCAAGTCCAAAGTCTTTGGGGGGTTGGGGACTGAAAGTTCCTTCTGGCTTTGCTAAATCTCTTGCAGCTAAAAATGTATGGAATATTATTCATGGATCGAGACTTTGGGTAAATATATTTGTTCAAAAATATATTCATCCATTGAACATATTGGAATGGATTAGATCTCTTGCTAAAAAGAAAAGATGCATATCAATTTGTTGGAAAGTTGTTCTTTGGGATTTTGATATTATTGGAAATTTTTTGGTATGGAAGATTGGGAATGGAGATGTTATATGTCTTGGGGTGGATCCTTGGATAGGATGCAAATGGAGACATATTTTTCCTCCTTCTATGATTCAAAAATTACATTTGGCTAGGTTTTACTTCTTATCAGATATTGGAATACCTGGTTTGACTTGTTTGATGGCTCAACAATGGTTTAGTGCGGAATTTATTGGTTTTATTGATCATCAAAAGATAGTAGTGTGGGATGGATATATAGCCATTCTTAAAACGAGCCATGTAAGGTTTTCTAATGATGATGATGCTCTGGTATGGAACCTATCCAAAACTAGCCATTATTCACCTAAAGAGGGTTATGCACATCTTATGTTAAATAGGGAGGTGAGTATACCTAGTGGTGGAGAGTTTTATGGAAATTGAAATGTCCACTCAAAACAAAATGTTTTTGTTCGTTTATCTTATCTAGAAATGCTTTGACATGGGATGTTATTGTTAATAAATGCAGAGAAGGACCTGGCAGATGTTTTTATGCAAAATGGATTTTGAATCCAATTTTCATATTGGGGTGGATTGTTCCTTTACTCAGAATGTTTGGTTAATCATCGAGGACAAATTGAATTGCAATGACCTTTATAGTGGAGAATCCATGTCAGAATGTTTGAAAACTTCGTGTTTAAATTTGGAGGTTGCTCACATTAAACCTTTACCTGTTATTGTCTTATGGTTTATTTGGAAGGCCATGAACTTGTCTTGCTTTGAAGATCCAACTTTGTCACCAGCACAGGTTTCAAGCTTCATTATGGGAATGATGATGGATCTTCTGTAGAAGAATTTAGTGCTATTAATAAGATCTATCTTTGTGGAATTTATTGACAAATCCTTTGCATGGGGTTTCTTTGATGGTTCTGCAGCTGGGGAACAAAAAATCTGTGGAGCTGGGGGCATTTTGTATATTTCGAATGAAAATTATTTCTCATATAAAGATGGATTAGGTTAGGGTACTGATAATTATGCATAATTATGTGCTTTAAAGCTACTTCTCTTTCTCTCCAGGAGGAACTCATTGGATAAAATTCAGATTTTCAGTGATTCTCAGTTAGTTATTAATTGGGCATTTGGTAAGTTTAGATTACTGAATTTAGATTTATCCATGATTCTTCAGGAAGTTAACAGGATTACTGACTGTTTTGATTATGTGGTGCTCAAACATATATATTGGGAAAGAAAAAATTCTGCAAATGCCTTGACAAAAGATGGAGGGATGATTTTGGAGGGTTTTTCGTCCATTAAGGAGCATCGTGCAGATGAAGTTGTGGAAACTTATCAAATTTTTTGAGTAATATGGGACATATGAGGATGCATGAATACTTTTTTGCTGTTTAATTCGGTTTTATATGGGACATGATTCCATTTTACTGATCAGATCTGTATGAGGATCTTTTGGGTTTTTTGTTTTTGTGACAGTATGCTATGATGTTTTTTTCAAGCAGCATCATGCAGTTGGATGCATGAAGTTTATTTGAGGATGTAATTTTTTAGTTTTTATATGGGACAGATGAGCTCAATTTGTAGTGGAAGAGACTATATTTTTTAGGTTGTTGTCTTCTTTTTGAGATAGCTCTGTAATGATTATCTAGTTGATGATGATCAACTGATGTATAAACTTATTAACATATATGTTTTTAGTTTTAATGCTCGATATGGAGCTATATTTTGAAATATTTACCAGCTTTAAGGTTGGGTTTTTTGTGTAAATGGACATTAGAGCCATTTTTTAAATGTGAATAGAAGTCTTTACAAAGTTTTTCCATGGAAAAAAAAAAGAATAGATCCCATCAAGATGTTTAAGGTACTTGTTTCTACTTAATTTGCGAGTACCCATGATGGTGGTGTTACAAGTATAACATATGGATCGTTCAACCTAAACCATAAGCCAAGAATATGTTCATAGTTGATATCCACTAACTAGTCAACCTTACACACAAATGGCATAAATTTTCAAATGTCTAGGTTGACAAGTATACACCTTACATGTACAAGCTTGTATCTTCTATCATCTATTTATGTGTCTTAAAAATATATCATCTATATGTGTCTTAAAAATATAGATGATATAATATAGTATACTTAATCATAGAAATATATATTTAACTCGATAAAATTGGTCTCCAATGATATTTCACTCTAATTGTTGGAATTCAAAGAGATTATATGATTTTTCAGAGATCCTCATCTAAGTTTTTTTCTTCAATGTTAAGAAATCCTTTCAAAAGTTTCACAATCTACACTAGTATAATTTAGCTAGTATACCATGCTTGTGTAAATTTCCCTTTTTATGAATTTTGGGATTCCTTTGTAGGAAAAGATCAACAAGTGATTCCACCCGGGAGCTTGAATCCTTCACTTTTAATGAATGAATTTTTTTTTACAAGGAACGGTAAATGTTTTAGCAAGAGAAATTCTATTTATGTTAGATTATATGGATCTCATGAGAAACATATGAATTTTCCCAAATTTTTAGGGTACGAATCATACTAGCCAATACTTGCATTTCATATAAAAATGTGTCAATTTTCTTAACCACAAAAAGATGTTAGTATATTTAGACACTTAGGAGATAGTTAAGATCAACTTGTTATAAAGTATCTTTAGAGAATGTGTGTTTCTTTAGTATGTATTAGTATGCATTTGTACATATGCAATATGATGGTCATGATATGTTCTAGATATAGAGTGATCTAGCATTTCATTCTCACCTCGATCTTAACAACCATTGATCCATGGCATAGCACTCATTGGTTGATGATCTCTACTTAAAGAGCATGGATGGCCATTTGCTCAATGATGTATTATGAAAAGATCATTGTAACATTATTTTTCTTTTGTATAATTATATTTCCTCAAGTAGCTATTTGGTTGGGGTCATGGAGTATTTCCCTCTTTGAGGGTTTAAACCACATCAAAACATTGGTGTGTTGATCTTTGATCTATTTATTTGAGAGGTTACTTAAGGTGTTCAATATTTTGGAAATATCATGTATTAGTCGAACATGGTATCAGAGCTCTTATGAAGTTTTGGTATCACATGAGTTAATGATCAAGATCTTAAGCTGGTGTTATTGATGTCATCAAAGGATTTTAAGATTTGATACTTTTGTGCATTTTTGGGATAAGAGAGTTGTTCAATTGTATTTGGACCATTGCTTTAAGTTGGAAATGCTTTTGCTTCATTGAAAAATGTTTATGTTTTCCCCCAAAGAGGACCATTCAATAGTACAAAATAAGATATAAATGACTAAGCGATCAAAAAATTTGGTCACCACAGTTTTTTCAAGGGATAAATAACCAAACTTGAGCAATTTTAAGTCATCCGACTAAAAATGACCAATATAAATGACCAATTTTATTATGGGATAACATATATGACTATATAACAACTAAATAAAAGCAAACAACTATCATTAAAATTAATGATATGAATTGGCCATTTATCTGGTAATTTTTAGTTGTGTCACTCTAACAATGAAAAATTACAATTTTGAAAACATGAAAAATTATGAGGCTCTGGTGGGGAGGGTGGACATGAGAGGACATAGGGAGGGTTTGCAATTGAAAAGGCCATGGGATATGGACTATTTCGAAGGGTTTGCAATGATAGAGACCATGGAATATGGATTGTTTTGGATTGTTCTAAGGATGCTTCACGATCTAACGCCTCTTACTTCACTATCTCTTGGCTAACCCTATTGCTCATTTACAGAAAGCGAACATTTAACTGAACTAGGTCTGAGGAACACTTACTAGGATTAAGGAACCATTAATTCATACTGTCATTCATACAATCATTCATGGGGGAGTAAAGAACTATAACAATAGTTTGCTATTAGTTGTGAGTATTGTTTTCATTTTTAGGGTTTTTGCAGGTGTTTTTTGTAACAGTAATTGAATTTGTTTGATTTGAAATGATTTTTGACATGTAAACTATCGAATCAAAATTTGGGTTCCACGAGGAACATCCCTGAATATTTTTTCCTCATGTGCACAAATGATGGTCTCAACATTATCATCATCCTCCTACCATTCATGTAGGTTCTATTCTATCATTATTGTATCAAGAATATTGATTTGATCTCTGGAACCTTAACACTTTCACTTACTCCCTCCTCATTTTGTATTATTACTAGATGGAAGGTCTTATTATTCACAATGAACCTAGATTCATCACTCTGCTACCAATTTCAAAGATCATGGACTTAACACTGTTTCCAGGAAAACACTAGGAGAGTTGGTATTGTGACCCTTATTTCCCACAAGTGTATTTGGGGATATACATGTGGCCAAGGAAGTGGCTATAGAGAAGAGTGGATTTGTGAAAATGATGAAGAGAGTTTCAGACTAGTTAGGGAGTGCATGTGAAAAGCTAACACATAGATTCCCAGGGTAATTGATGGGAATAGTCACATAGGCATGATGTCCAACTTGGTCTAGCCTGTAGACAAGTCAAACGACATGAAGGTGTTTGAGATGGATTGCATGTTAAATTGGATGAGAATGAGCAAGAGCATGTGAATAGAGATGCACTAATATTGCGAGGAAGGCAATTTATTCTTGATTTACTTGTTAGGATAGGGAGGGAGAGGTAGAGAGAACTTGAGGGATTGGAGCATTAAACTATTTACGATTTTCCACATCACAATCATATAAAGGTGAACATTATAATACAACTTACTTGACAAGCACTTTCTTCCGTGGTGTTTGTTGTTTCATTGAAACATTTTCTTTATTGTTCCCTCCATTGCAACTTTTTGATATCGTCTTAATGGAAATATACACTATGTATCATGAATATTAGTGGTTGTTTTATCTACACATTTTTTTGAAATAATTCCGGGATTGTAAAACTCCCCAAAGTTGAACCAAACCATATATAACAAAACATAAAAAAAAACAAAATACTAGCATAGTAACTAACTAAACTTTTCTTCTCATCAACTAGTAGTTCTAGTGGTTTTAGGTATGGGGATACCTTAGCATTAGCATCAACTATTTTGTTATTTTATTTGTCATCAATATTAGTGGTTGTTTTATCTACAATTATTTTCAAAGTAACTAAGGAATATAATACTTTCCAAAGTTGATCCAAACTATATAGAACAAAATAGAAACAAATAATGAAATATTTGCACAACAACTAACTAAAGATTCTTTTCATTAATTGTTAATTTTGGCAATTGCAAGTACAGTGCTACCTTAGCATTAGCATCAAATATTTTATTCCTATCGTGGAAAATATGCTCAAGTCCATCTTCTTCTTCCCCCTATCATCTCCTTTCGTTGCTCTGTAGGTGCCTCACTTTTCTTTCATGTATAGGCATATAATTCCCTTTAATATTATATAGAATTTTAGAACCCAACTCTCGAATCTAGATCCTCTTGTATTATGAACTTATGAACATGGAGCTCTGGTAAAATCTTAAGTTCCATGCTACTCTAGTGTTTTCCTATTTTTTGACTTCATTATGACCAATCCAACACTTTGGCAACTTCTAAATATTTCCTAAGTGGTTCTTCTTTGAATTCTTATATATTCCATGTAATTTATACAAACTTGAACAAAATCCTAATAATAAATGAAGTTGTATGTATTCTTCCCTTTGAATAGTGAAGATAAAGGGTCATATCTCATCCTATCCCATAATAAGTTTTTAAAAATCCAAGATCGTCACAAACAAATAAAACCCCTAGCTACCATTTCCCAAGTCTTCGTCAAATACATGCATTAAATAAAAAAGTGGCAAGTGGTTTGAACAATTGATAATAGGAGGAACAAGTGAACTCTTTCTTGATAACATCATATGTTAGCAAATTATACAGACAATGGAAGCAACATAAATGAAGCCAACCTTTGCAAATTCTTTGATAAACAAATCTGCTCTAGAGTATTCTCTATTCACTTCAACAAGCACATTTTGAAGTGTTATGGAAAACCAATTCACTTTGTGCTATCAACAATGTGAATCCATCCTCGTCACTAACATGTATTCTTTCTTGGGGTTACTCGGATCTATTAGTGCCTAAGCATTAATGACATGTTCTTATGACTATTCAGGAACTGTCCATCAAATTCCCAATCCACACCATTCCAAATCCATTCCTCGTCTTGGCTTGGATGGTTGATAGTGGACATATAGGACATAGTAATCAAAAATGAGAAATAGGCAATAGAATGGGGAATGGAGTCGGAAGGTTTTGCATAGAAGAAATGTATGCACTATATACCTAAAGGGCCTGGCCTATACATATACAAAAATATAGAAGTGATTGAAGTGAAAGAGGATTGAAGGATTGCATGGATATAAGTTATGCATATAAAATTAGTAATGAAATGAAGCCTTGTTCTAGTGAATGGTGGATTGAATCCATGAATAAAAATGGATGAACTATTGTACTCTTAATTGTTATGCATTAAGGAATATTTCCAACCAAAGTTTTGAATTTCAATTACTAAGGAGTCAATTCGATTCTCTAAATATAATCAGCATATTTCAATGGGAGACCATCCTTAACAAATAACAAAGACCCTACAACCAAAAAGGGATACCATTTATTCTTCCTAAATGGCTCCTTTCTCTAATAGGGATAGATCACATAGAGGTACCAAGCCAAGAAAAGCACATACCTTTCCAAAGCCAACGTAGTAGGAGAACAAATATGGCCATCGAATTCTCACTCTCTGTAGAACCTTACTTTGTTTAAACACTAATTTTTTCAAGTAATATTAATTTTCGGGTTTCGATTGGAGTTGGTATTTGGTTTGATTGTTTTTTTTGTTTTTTTGTTTTTGTTTGTTTTGTATTTATATTTTAAAGGAAAATCCTATGTTATGAATGGAATTCTTTGAGTTTCGTGATCTTCTTTTCTTTCACCATTTTTCCCTTTCATTATTTACAGGGGATGTACAAGTTTAGTGGGTCAAGGAAACCAGTTTTAGATGTTTGAAAAGTGGCGTAGGAATTTATACTTGCTATGGGTTTCATTTCATGCAAATAGAAACAAATTGATGTGTTCTCTGGTTGAAGGTATACTTATCATTAAAGATCACAAATTGAACAAGAGTTACAAACATCAGCATATTAAGCAAGATAGGGAAAATGTTAAGTGGCCTGGTAAGCATTTTCTGAAGATAATTCCAACAAACATGTCTCTAATGCAGGATTTAAGTAACCACAATTATCCTCTCTAATTTTTTCTTTGAATTACATTCCTCCTTGATCGTTAATTGGCCTTGTATGTGCACTAAATTCTATTTTTCCTTCAATTCCTAGTTCCATTGCGTGTTACTTTTTCATTTCACTTTATATCTACTAGGTGTTCTCCAAGTTATGTGTATCTCTCTTTGGTTTTATTATGGCTCACTCACCCATTTTTAGCTCCTTATCCTAAAGGCTTTGAAAAATGGACTTTAGGATCATTATCTTTACCATTAGTTTTGACTGTTATCCATCCTGATGAATTCAAATTCTTTAAACTTTGAAAACTTGTGACTGGACTGAACTTATGGATGTTTCTATGCTCTGAAGATTCTCTAATGGGGGAGATCTATCTCTATCTTCATTTCTGCAAATGTATCATGCTATTAGTTTGAACACGTATGACTAGGTTGACCTTATGGATGTTTCTCTACTTCTAAGATTCCTTGATGGTGCTACCGTGGAGATATGCCTTTACCTTCATTATTGTTAATGTATCATGCTATAAGTTTTTTTTGTACACTATGAACTTCTCTTTATGTACACAAGAAGAATTATTCAAACTATGATGTCAATTTTTGAAGTATTTAGTGCCAAAGAGTATAATGTTTTGAAGTATGAATTTGTTCTTATATGAAAATTCACTCATACTCGTGGAACACCTGCCAAAATGATTCACTCATAATCATGGAACACCTACTCTGAAAAAAAGATTGTTGTTTCTATACATGTAAGATTCACAAAAATCCATATTCAATCATGAGTATAATTGTCAAGGGATATTTTGGATTCACTTCTATGTTCATAGCACAAGTTTTGTTATAATGTTTAGGATATAGTGAAATTGTGTGGAAGTACCCTTGACAAGGCACAACTGGGCAGAACAACTAAAGGGTTTTGATCTAAAAAAAAGTTTTACATAGATATTGTGGACTATGATGATCAGGTTCCAATGCGAGGCACTAGGAAGCAACTTTTCATTGAACCTCTCGTAGTTATCACATTTTTTTCTAAGAAACCCATGCTCATATAGGGATGAAAATGTTATTCCTTTAAAGAATACATAAATTACAACCCACAATGAAATATCTTTTTGCTAATGTAAGTAGGTTATCTAGAAAGAAAAACACATAGTGAAATCAGTTATGAATCATGATGATTCAACTTATATTTCTTCCACAATATTTTGAATATATAGGCACTATCAAATATTAATATTCTTCAAACCTATCAGGATTTGTGCATTGTAAAACCTTTAATAGAATGGCCAGTAAGAAACTGGTCAAATTCTATGAAGAAAAAAAGAAATCATGAAAAGTGACACTTAGACAATAGATATATAAAATAATGGATAGTTTTAAATAAGATTTAGTAAAATAAAAAAGTGACCGAGAAATATTAAGTTTGTTTTGTAATCAATCAATTTGAAAATATCAAAATATTTTTGTCCAGGTTATTTAGTTTTGTTTGTAATTGTAGTTGATAAATGACAAAGGATTGGAGCCTCACTATGCAATAATATTACTGGCGGGTTGTGAACTTATGTATTTCGAAATTTTTGTGATTTCATGTAGGAGTCTATCAACATATCTATTGAAACTTAGAATTTATTTACATATTGTTAAAAGAATTAGAACAATGGTAAGGCTTAGATATGGCTTTCAAGGAAACATTATAACACATATTTCACAAAGGGCTATTGTAGTATTATTGATTGATCTAGAAAACACGGTCTTTAGTGATTGAGAAAACTATAGTATCAGATTCCCCACAGTGATGTACTAATTGCATACTTTATGCTTGATGTCTTAGTACCCTACGTTGGATACCTTTGAGAGAATGGATGTGTATTCTGATGAATACAAGTTCACTAAAAAAAAATGTCAAATGGATGTAGCTTGGGTGGTTGGGAGGAATGAATGTTACCCTCCCCACCCAGGTTCTACTCTTGTAAGTGACATGTTGCTCTTGTGGAGCCCTTTGTAATAAATGTTTTGATTGATGAGATGACCATACCTTGATTCAGTTTGAATATCAAGTATTGGAATTTTCCGTGGAGTAGCCCTCTACAAATGGTGAACCACATTTAAAAAAAGTTCACTAAAAAAACACATCGATAACACTTGATCAAGCCAACTTACTTGTCATCAAAATAGTTCAGTATTCAAATAATGTGCTCATCATTTTACATATCAGTTTGAACCACTTTTAAAAGCGTTCCCACATGTCTACCACTAGACTTCAGATAATGCGTAGATGCCTTCCATGATAAGGTCATTCTGTAAAAAAATTCATTAAAATTAATACCTTCCTTTTGGTAAAATCCTTTCACCACCAACCTTTCCTTATAACTCTCCTGGTTTTCTTTTCCATCATGCTTAAGATTGTATACCCATTTTTTTAAGGCTTTTCTTCCTTTAAGAAGCTATACTAGCTCCCATGTTTTATAAATTAAACCCCCACAGAAGAAATTTGGAGATGCTTGTTAGTACCGTGAGAGTTTGAGTCTTTGGGCCATCCGGTGACGGCTATGTGTATCCATTTGAGGCCACGGTTGGTCGTTTTAGCTACAGCATGAGGTCGTTTCAGTAGAAGTGTCTAAAGTAAACCCTTTGTGGTTGTTGAATAAATTCTATTCTTTTGTGTGTGTCGTTGTCTAATGATCTTAGCAGATACCACTGGTTGGAGTGGGCACATCAAGCAGTGAGCCAAAATTCCCAGAACTATATATTATATTAAACATGAAGAAATATTTATACAAATTTTCATCCTAACAGTAGAATCTAGAAAGATCTAGATCTTAGAGCATGTCTACAGTTGGCTTCTTCAAGAACCTACTAAACATTAACTTGCGTTTACTATACCAACTAACACTCTAAATAAATTCACATGACATCACATGGGTATAATGATCTGGCTGATGATGAGTCTGTTGGAATTAGTCTCCAACAATTTTCATTCAAAAGTTCATATACATAACCCAGAATTGTTGAGTATTGTAATTGAGCTTTGATACCATATTGACACGTCAATAAAATAAGGTGGGGTTTTTAATACATTTTTTAATAACACAATTAACATATTATATTTAATATCTATTAAGAATTTCTTTTAAGATGGTTAAGAAAAAAATTAAGACAAAATTAGTCTCAAAGTTGTTTTTAGTTTTTAAATTTCTAAACCTACTATGTCCTTAAAAAAACTGTTTTTAAGGTAAAACCATTATGTTTTTGGAAGGTAAAAGTATTGGGGTTTTGCATGATGTTTTTTCTCATTCATAGGAATTGTGAGTGATAAAACTCAGAATCTCTTGAATCAAATTTTACATGCATCCAATTGAGTAGGTTCGACATAATAGTGGATCCATTGGTATGATCTACCTGCCTTTCCAACGTATCCATCCAAATACTTTGAGATAAGCATTGAGAACCATGGTTTTTAATGACTCTTTTATGTTTTTCCATGCGGTATTGGCATCTATGCATATTTGGAGTGATCGTCAACAATTGATTCCTAGGTCAATATGAATAAATTTATTTGAATGTTTGTGTGGATTACTATTCATGGATGATAGAACCCATTTATTTGGAAACGCAGTCTACTTGAGGTTTTTCTTAGATTATAATTTTTTTTTTGTACTTAACGAAGCATGCATCATCTCTACATTAAGAGTGCCATCTCTTACTCAAGAATATTTTTATACATACATTTATATCTGTAAGAAATGGAAAATAATAATGGGTGTAAATGCTGGGAGCGGAGCCTATATCTAACCCCAACATTAACTATTATTGAATATGTTTGCGAGGAGTACATCCTTGATATTTATATATTAATCCATTTTCTGCATAGACAAACGTAAAGCGTAGACCATAGATACATATGCAAGAGGAGTGGGCTGGTGATTTTGGCACGGGGCCTTCACTTGTTAACCAATATCCTATCATGTTAGTTCATATTGTGGGTTTTAAAATTATCAAAAATAGAACCAATATATTGCAGGTATTGGGGGGGTGAGGGTTTTAAGGTGGGGGTGGGTATGGTGGTTTATAAGGATTGAGGTATAAAAAGGGGTGGGAAGGAGGTTTTAAGTATTGGGAGCGGGTTTCAACAAAAAGAGTTTGGGTCAATATCTCTCGAAATTAAGGGTATTCTTTAATATCCCATGATCGCACGTGCTATGTGAGAATGTGAGAGGTTCACTAAGTGAAGTCCCCGTGGATTTTGGTGACCACTTGTTTACTAAACTCTTAAACCCCAAGAATAGTTGTGCGAAGGTTGATTGATGAAAAGTCTTTAGATGTTATTTTCTTGCAAGAAACTATGTGTGATGGGTGTATTTTGGTGGGGGAGTTGGAATTATTGTTAAAAGATTGGCAGTTTGTCTCAGTGGATGCCAAGGGCAGATCTGGGGGTCTTCTATTGGGGTGGAGGACTCATAATTTTGATTTACTTAATGCATGGGGCTATGTTCTCTGGTCTATGTTTTGTTTTGTATTCTATTGAGTTGCAGTTGGATCTATGTTTTATAAACCATTATGCGCCTTATATTTATAACGAATTTTTTTGGAATAACCTATTGGTAATGGAATGTTTCAAATTCCCTAAACTGGTATTTGGTGGGGATCTGAATTTCTCCTTGGGTCATTCTAAAATATGGGGTGTTAAAGCTCGTGTGGATGTTTTAACTGATTTCTTTATTAAACATTTGGAAGGACTTAGACTTGTGGATATTGCTCCTATGGTTTCAATTCCAACTTGGTCTAATCGACATATTGGGCCTGAGAGTATTTGTAAAAGATTGGATCGGTTACTCTTATTGGCCAATTTTCTGGACAATGATTTCCTCTTTAAACAGTGGAATGTGTGTGGAGGAGATTCTGACCATCAACCTATTTATTTACAAATCTTGACTAGTACTCCTAAGGATCATTGTCCCTTTAAGTTTTATGCCTGTTGGTTAGAAAATGATGAGTTGGTTTCATTATTATAAGCCTCATCAGAGTTTTCCCCTATATCTCAGTTTGTTGTGAATCTTAAAAGATTAAAAGAGGTATCAATTTCCTGGTCGGTGAAGAAAAAAGATCAGGACATTAAGGATTTGGTTGATATTGAATTTGCTATGAAGGTTAATCTTGATAGGATGGTTTATGGTTTTAATTTGGAAGAGAAAAAATTGTCTTTGGTTGATCTTGAAACCCGTAAGAGAACTATTTTATGTGATTGGGAAAATGAGGATCAACAGAAAAGTAGGGCATTTTGGTTGTTATGTGGAGACAATAACACACATTTTTCCATAAATTTGCTGCTCATAGGAAAAATCTTAACTCAATTTGGAAAATTGAAGATGACAATGGTCATTTAGTTGAAGGTTTTAATGCTATTGCTGGGGCAGGGGTGCATCATTTTGAGTCTTTGTTTCAGGAAGAAGCAGATCTTCATCTTCCTGATATTGTGCAGAGTGCAAGTTATTTTCCTACATCTATATATGTGGAAGATAACGGTGATCTTATGAAACCTGTTACTTTGCAAGATATTCAGCATATCCTATCCCGTAGTAAAAATGATAAGATCATGGGACCAGACGAGATTCCTGTAGAGGTTTATAGATGTCTATTTGATGTTCTGGGTGAGGATCTCTTGAGATTTATTGAGCTTTCTCGGATAAGTGGTAAAATTACTGCGGTATTCAATTCTACTTTTATAGATCTAATTCTAAAGAATGATCATCGTATATCCTTTGAGGATTTTAGGCCTATTTCCTTGTGCAATTATGTTTACAAAATTATGGGTAAGATTATATCTATTCAAATCTGGGTAGGTGTATATCTGGTGAACAGTTAGGTTTTTTGCTGTGTAGATTGATTCATGATGCTGGTGGGGTCATTCAGGAAGGAATGGATACTATGCTTAATAAAGGATTAAAGTCTGTGTGGATAAAAATAGATTTATCAAAAGCTTATGATTGAGTCAGTTGGACCTATTTGCGGGTCATTCTCTTGAAAATGGGATTTGTTGGGAATGCCATCTCATGGGTTATGAGTAGCCTTTCTTCAGTATCCTTTTCCCTACTTATAAATGGAGTTGCAACAACTTTCTTTAAATCTCGCAGGGGACTTAAGAAAGGTTTTCCCTTGGCACCTTTATTGTTTCTTATTATGGCTGAAGGTCTAGGTAGGGCTCTTCTTTTTGCCAAAGACTATTGGATGTATCATGGATTATCTTTTGGTAATGATATTGTCTTAACACATGTTTTGGTTGTGGATGACATTGCTATGGTTAATGATGGCTCCAAGCAATCTCTCTCTACTTTATATGATATATTAATGATCTTATGTAAGGCATCAGGGATGAAGATCAATGATGATAAATATTCTTTATATTCTTCTTGTTTGGAAGAATAAGAGGTTATTACTTTACAGAATATTTTTTCATTTTTAGTTGACAAAATTGAGAATGGCACGAAGTACCTTGGTTCTTATCTTAAAACATGCAGATATCTTTGAAAGGATTGGGACTAGTAGATTGTTAAAAAAGGATTAAAAACTGGAGCTTTCACTGGTTATCCAAGGGGGGTAAGTTGATTCTGATTAAAGATGCCATTGAGGCCATTCTAGTCTACTAGATGCATTTTTGGATACCGGTGAGGATTATTGAGAAAATCAGAAAGTTATGTTTGAAATTTCTATGGTCTAGAAATCAGAATTCTTTTTGGATTACCATGGATATCCTGGAAGATTTTGGCAAGTCCAAAGTCTTTGGGGGGTTGGGGACTGAAATTTCCTTCTGGCTTTGCTAAAGCTCTTGTAGATAAAAATGTATGGAATATTATTCATGGATCGAGACTTTGGGTAAATATAGTTGTTCAGAAATATATTCATCCATTGAACATATTGGAATGGATTAGATCTCCTGCTAAAAAGAAAAGATGCATATCAAATTGTTGGAAAGTTGTTCTTTGGGATTTTGATATTATTGGAAATTTTTTGGTATGGAAGATTGGGAATGGAGCTTCTATACGTCTTGGGGTGGATCCTTGGATAGGATGCAAATGGAGACATATTTTTCCTCCTTCTGTGATTCAAAAATTACATTTGGCTAGGTTTTACTTCTTATCAGATATTGGAATACCTGGTTTGACTTGTTTGATGGCTCAACAATGGTTTACTGCGGAATTTATTGGTTTTATTGATCCTCAAAAGATAGTAGTGTGGAATGGATATATAGCCATTCTTAAAACGAGCCATGTAATCTTTTCTAATGATGATGATGCTCTGGTATGGAACCTATCCAAAACTAGTCATTATTCACCTAAAGAGGGTTATGCACATCTTATGTTAAATAGGGAGGTGAGTATACCTAGTGGTGGAGAGTTTTATGGAAATTGAAATGTCCACTCAAAACAAAATGTTTTTGTTGGTTTATCTTATCTAGAAACGCTTTGACATGGGATGTTCTTGTTAATAAATGCAGAGAAGGACCTGGCAGATGTTTTTATGCAAAATGGATTTTGAATCCAATTTTCATATTGGGGTGGATTGTTCCTTTACTCAGAATGTTTGGTTAATCATCAAGGACAAATTGAATTGCAATGACCTTTCTAGTGGAGAATCCATGTCAGAATGTTTGAAAACTTGGTGTTTAAATTTGGAGGTTGCTCACATTATACCTTTACCTGTTGTTATCTTATGGTTTATTTGGAAGACCAGAAACTTGTCTTGGTTTGAAGATCCAACTTTGTCACCAGCACAGGTTTCAAGCTTCAGTTTGGGAATGATAATGGCTCTTCTGTAGAAGAATTCACTTCTATTAATAAGATCTATCTTTGTGGAATTTATGGACAAATCCTTTGCATGGGGTTTCTTTGATGGTTCTGCAGCCGGGGAACAAAAAATCTATGGAGCTGGGGGCATTTTGCATATTTCGAATGAAAATTATTTCTCATATAAAGTTGGATTAGGTTAGGGTACTAATAATTATGCATAATTATGTGCCTTAAAGCTACTTCTCTTTCTTGCCAGGAGGAACTCATTGGATAAAATTCAGATTTTCAGTGATTCTCAGTTAGTTATTAATTGGGCATCTGGTAAGTTTAGATTACTGAATTTAGATTTATCCATGATTCTTCAGGAAGTTAACAGGCTTACTGACTGTTTTGATTATGTGGTTCTCAAACATATATATTGGGTAAGAAAAACTTCTACAAATGCCTTGGCAAAAGATGGTGGGATGATTTTGGAGGGTTTTTCGTCCATTAAGGAGCATCGTGCAGATGAAGTTGTGGAAACTTATCAAATTTTTTGAGTAATATGGGACACATGAGGATGCATGAAGACTTTGTTGCTGTTTGTTTTGGTTTTATATGGGACATGAGTCCATTTTACTGATCAGATCTGTATGAGGATCTTTTGGGTTTGCTGTTTTTGTGACAGTATGTTATGATGTTTTTTTCAAGCAGCATCATGCAGTTGGATGCATGAAGTTTATTTGAGGATGTAATTTTTCAGTTTTTATATGGGACAGATGAGCTCAATTTGGAGTGGAAGAGACTATATTTTTTGGGTTGTTGTCTTCTTTTTGAGACAGCTCTGTAATGATTATCTAGTTGATGATGATCAACTGATGTATAAACTTATTAACATATCTGTTTTTAGTTTTAATGCTCGATATGGAGCTATATTTTGAAATATTTACCAGCTTTAAGGTTTGGTTTTTTGTGTAAATGGACATTAGAGCCATTTGTTAAATGTGAATATAAGTCTTTACAAAGTTTTTCCATGGAAAAAAAAAGAATAGATCCCATCAAGATGTTGAAGGTACTTGTTTCTACTTAATTTGCGAGTACCCATGATGGTGGTGTTACAAGTCTAACATATGGATTGTTCAACCTAAACCATAAGCCAAGAAGATGTTCATAGTTGATATCCTCTAACTAGTCAACCTTACACACAAATGGCATAAATTTTCAAATGTCTAGGTTGACAAGTATACACCTTACATGTACAAGCTTGTATCTTCTATCATCTATATATGTGTCTTAACAATATATCATCTATATGTGTCTTAAAAATATAGATGATATAATATAGTATACTTAATCATAGAAATATATATTTAACTCAATAAAATTGGTCTCCAATGATATTTCACTCTAATTGTTGGAATGCAAAGAGATTATATGATTTTTCAGAGATCCTCGTCTAAGTTTTTTTCTTCAATGTTAAGAAATCCTTTCAAAAGTTTCACAATATACACTAGTATAATTTAGCTAGTATACCATGCTTGTGTAAATTTCCATTTTTATGAATTTTGGGATTCCTTTGTAGGAAAAGATCAACAAGTGATTCCACCCGTGAGCTTGAATCCTTCACTTTTAATGAATGAATTTTTTTTTACAAGGAACGGTAAATGTTTTAGCAACGGAAATTCTATTTATGTTAGATTATATGGATCTCATGAGAAACATATGAATTTTCCCAAATTTTTAGGGTACGAATCTTACTAGCCAATACTTGCATTTCATATAAAAATGTGTCAATTTTCTTAACCACAAAAAGATGTTAGTATATTTAGACACTTAGGAGATAGTTAAGATCAACTTGTTATAATGTATCTTTAGAGAATGTGTGTTTATTTAGTATGTATTAGTATGCATTTGTACATATGCAATATGATGGTCATGATATGTTCTAGATATAGAGTGATCTAGCATTTCATTCTCACCTCGATCTTAACGACCATTGATCCATGGCTTAGCACTCATTGGTCGATGATCTCTACTTAAAGAGCATGGATGATCATTTGCTCAATGATGTATTATGAAAAAATCATTGTAACATTATTTTTCTTTTGTATAATTATATTTCCTCAAGTAGCTATTTGGTTCGGGTCATGGAGTATTTCCCTCTTCGAGGGTTTAAACCACATCAAAACATTGGTGTGTTGATCTTTGATCTATTTATTTGAGAGGTTACTCAAGGTGTTCAATATTTTGGAAATATCATGTATTAGTCGAACATGGAATCATAGCTCTTATGAAGTTTTGGTATCACATGTGTTAATGATCAAGATCTTAAGCTGGTGTTATTGATGTCATCAAAGGATTTTAAGTTCTGATACTTTTGTGCATTTTTGGGATAAGAGAGTTGTTCCGCTGTATTTGGACCATTGCTTTAAGTTGGAAACACTTTTTCTTCATTGAAAAATGTTTATGTTTTCCCCAAAGAGGACCATTCAATAGTACAAAATGAGATATAAATGACTAAGCGATCAAAAAATTTGGTCACCATAGTTTTTTCAAGGGATAAATAACCAAACTTGAGCAATTTTAAGTCATCTGACTAAAAACGACCAATATAAATGACCAATTTTATTATGGGATAACATATATGACTATATAACAACTAAATAAAAGCAAACAACTATCATTAAAATTAATGATATGAATTGGCCATTTATCTGGTAATTTTTAGTTATGTCACTCTAACAATGAAAAATTACAATTTTGAAAACATGAAAAATTATGAGGCTCTGGCGGGGAGGGTGGACATGAGAGGACATAGGGAGGGTTTGCAATCGAAAAGGCCATGGGATATGGATTATTTCGAATGGTTTGCAATGATAGAGACCATGGAATAGGGATTGTTTTGGATTGTTCTAAGGATGCTTCACGATCTAAGGCCTCTTAATTCACTATCTCTTCACTAACCCTATTGCTCATTTACAGAAAGCGAACATTTAACTGAACCAGGCCCGAGGAACACTTACTAGGATTAAGGAACCATTAATTCATACAATCATTCATGGGGGAGTAAAGAACTATAACAACAGTTTGTTATTAGTTGTGAGTATTGTTTTCATTTTTAGGGTTTTTGCAGGTGTTTTTGTAATAGTAATTGAATTTGTTTGATTTGAAATGATTTTTGACATGTAAACTATCGAATCAAAATTTGGGTTCCACGAGGAACCTCCTTGAATATTTTTTCCTCATGTGCACAAATGATGGTCTCAGCATTATCATCATCCTCCTACCTTTCCTGTAGGTTCTATTCTATCATTATTGTATCAAGAATATTGATTTGATCTCTGGAACCTTAACACTTTCACTTACTCCCTCCTCATTTTGTATTATTACTAGATGGAAGGTCTTATTATTCACAATGAACCTAGATTCATCACTCTGCTACCAATTTCAAAGATCATGGACTTAACACTGTTTCCAGGAAAACACTAGGAGAGTTGGTATTGTGAACCTTATTTCCCACAAGTGTATTTGGGGATCTACATGTGGCCAAGGAAGTGGCTATAGAGAAGAGTGGCTTTGTGAAAATGATGAAGAGATTTTCAGACTAGTTAGGGAGTGGGTGCATGTGAAAAGCTAACACATAGATTCCCAGGGTAATTGACGGGAATAGTCACATAGGCATGATGTCCAACTTGGTCTAGTCTGTAGACAAGTCAAACAACATGAAGGTGTTTGAGATGGATTGCATGTTAAACTGGATGAGAATGAGCAAGAGCATGTTAATAGAGATGCACTAATATTGCGAGGAAGGCAATTTATTCTTGATTTACTTGTTAGGATAGGGAGGGAGAGGTAGAGAGAACTTGAGGGATTGGAGCATTAAACTGTTTATGATTTTCCACATCACAATCATATAAAGGTGAACATTATAATACAACTTACTTGACAAGCACTTTCTTTCGTGGTGTTTGTTGTTTCATTGAAACATTTTCTTTATTGTTCCCTCCATTGCAACTTTTTGATATCGTCTTAATGGAAATATACACTATGTATCATGAATATTAGTGGTTGTTTTATCTACACATTTTTTTGAAATAATTCTGGGATTGTAAAACTCCCCAAAGTTGCACCAAACCATATATAACAAAACATAAAAAAAAAACGAAATACTAGCATAGTAACTAACTAAACTTTTCTTCTCATCAACTAGTAGTTCTAGTGGTTTTAGGTATGGGGATACCTTAGCATTAGCATCAACTATTTTGTTATTTTATTTGTCATCAATATTAGTGGTTGTTTTATCTACAATTATTTTCAAAGTAACTAAGGAATATAATACTTTCCAAAGTTGATCCAAACTATATAGAACAAAATAGAAACAAATAATGATATATTTGCACAACAACTAACTAAAGATTCTTTTCATTAATCGTTAATTTTGGCAATTGCAAGTATAGTGCTACCTTAGCATTAGCATCAAATATTTTATTCCTATCCTAGAAAATATGCTCAAGTCCATCTTCTTCTTCCCCCTATCATCTCCTTTCGTTGCTCTGTAGGTGCCTCACTTTTCTTTCATGTATAGGCATATAATTCCCTTTAATATTATATAGAATTTTAGAACCCAACTCTCGAATCTAGATCCTCTTGTATTATGAACTTATGAACATGGAGCTCTGGTACAATCTTAAGTTCCATGCTACTCTAGTATTTTCCTATTTTTTGACTTCCTTATGACCAATCCAACACTTTGGCAACTTCTAAATATTTTCTGAGTGGTTCTTCTTTGAATTCTTATATATTCCATGTAATTTATACAAACTTGAAAAAAATCCTAATAATAAATGAAGTTGTATGTATTCTTCCCTTTGAATAGTGAAGATAAAGGGTCATATCTCATCCTATCCCATAATAAGTTTTTAAAAATCCAAGATCGTCACGAACAAATAAAACCCCTAACTACCATTTCCAAAGTCTTCGTAAAATACATGCATTAGATAAAAAAGTGGCAAGTGGTTTGAACAATTGATAATAGGAGGAACAAGTGAAATCTTTCTTGATAACATCATATGTTAGCAACTTATACATACAATGGTGTTGACGGGCGTATTTGATTAAGCCCGCAACGGGGGAAAACGACCCATTCTGGGATCCTTAGAACAGGTTCCAAGCTGTTTTAAGTAGTCGCTCCCGACAGGTTTAAAGGCTCTGTTGGCCTGGGATCCTAAGAGACTAGTTAGTGCTACTGATAATTAATGTCACTCCTATAACTACAAAAAGTTAACCTAAGTTATAATTTACAAGAACTGAAAACTTGTAAAGCAGGATTATTCCAAAACAATTTACTCTGAAAATAAAACACAGATCTCTACAGAATTCATATACTATACAGTCATGTTATATTTATATACAGATGTACAATAATTACATTGAAGAATATACTGAATATATTTAATGGAATGGATCTAACTCAACAAGATTCATCAGATAGCATGAAAGCAAGAAACAACTAAATTGAGTATAGTTCTAATCTAATATCTATCCTGATCAGGAGCACAATTTAATTAAAACTTGTTATTAACAGATACTGATAAATGCTCTGTATATAAACACTTGCAAATGTTT
>LPNX010434211.1:139172-199106 GCA_001517045.1 Pseudotsuga menziesii
TCTCTAGAAACTGTAACCACCCCACGTCCTCAATCTTTCGCAAAAGATCAGGATTTGCGTCCAAGAGGGTTAATTCATGAGGCTCGACTCTAACGACAGGAGCCATCCCTGTCAACTTGCCAATATAACAATGCGCATAGCAAACCTGTCACCACTGAATCAGCGACAGAAGAGCAGACCGAGAGCACTTAGACCCAAAACCTGGCAACAGTAAACAATACAGGGAAAAAGCTATATTTGGACGCACGTGAAACCTCTGTAAGCTCGTCATAATCGGAGCCATCATAGTTCGAAATGGCGAGCAAGAACGACGGCCGAAGTGTTAAAACCCGATTCTATCATAATCCTGATCTGAATTAAATGACGAGGGTGACTCAAGTGTACGCATGAGATGTGTCCCAGTGATGAAGCGCCACGACTAGGATCACGTACCAGCACTGATTCGTGAACGTCAGGGAGGTATGAGTGTCATCATAACACTGTAAATCCATAATGAATGCGACTCGTGCCACAGATTTTCCATACAACGCGTTCGGCTCTCTCTCGAAAGGTGACGAATCGACTTATAACCCACACTATACCTTTGGCAATTATCCCATGGGAAATAACATTAGGACAAGGCATACGAATGACATATCTATGTCTCGTTAAGGTTCGACCTACGTTCATCACCATTACCTTGTTCTTGTATGAACATCGTGAAACATGATCGAAATGATAAATTATTAACCATGGAACAGAGCATGATCAATGTAGTGTTTGATAGAGCCTGCACAGGTAAGCTTACATGATCAAGCATAATAACCACGAATCCACATGTATTAATGACCCCAGTGATAATGCATTCAAACCAATAACTCAAAAATTGAAATCATTGATCCAAAGTAGTTTGCGAAGTTTGTTCAAACAAGTGTGGCATTTCAAATAAATCAGTAGCTAGGGAAAAATCAACCATTCAGTAGATAAGTTTATCCCTTCTAAACTTTAGACATTTCATCAAACAAAATGGGATTTTGTTTGATGCAATAATGATTTTAGAAGGCTGTTGAGCAGGTGCACAACAAATGGAAGCAACATAAATGAAGCCAACCTTTGCAAATTCTTTGATAAACAAATATGCTCTAGAGTATTCTCTATTCACTTCAACAAGCACATTTTGAAGTGTTATGGAAAACCAATTCACTTTGTGCTATCAACAATGTGAATCCATCCTCGTCACTAACATGTATTCTTTCTTGGGGTTACTCGGATCTATCAGTGCCTAAGCATTAACGACATGTTCTTACGACTATTCAGGAACTGTCCATCAAATTCCCAATCTGCAGCATTCCAAATCCATTCCTCATCTTGGCTTGGATGGTTGATAGTGGACATATAGGACATAGTAATCAGAAATGAGAAATAGGCAATAGAATGGGGAATGGAGTTGGAAGGTTTTGCATATAAGAAATGTATGCACTATATACCTAAAGGGCCTGGGCTATACATATACAAAAATATAGAAGTGATTGAAGTGAAAGAGGATTGAAGGATTGCATGGATATAAGTTATGCATATAAAATTAGTAAAGAAACGAAGCCTTGTTCTAGTGAATGGTGGATTGAATCCATGAATAAAAATCAATGAACTATTGCACTCTTAATTGTTATGCATTAAGGCATATTTTGAACCAAAGTTTTGAATTTCGATTACTGAGGAGTCAATTCAATTCTCTAAATATAATCAGCATATGTTTATGGGAGACCATCCTTAACAAATAACAAAGACCCTACAACCAAAAAGGGATACCATTTATTCTTCCTAAATGGCTCCTTTCTCTGATAGGGATAGATCACATAGAGGTACCAAGCCAAGAAAAGCACATACCTTTCCAAAGCCAACATAGTAGGAGAACAAATATGGCCATTGAATTCTCACTCTCCGTAGAACCTTACTTTGTTTAAACACTAATTTTTTCAAGTAATATTAATTTTCGGGTTTCGATTGGAGTTGGTATTTGGTTTGATTGTTTTTTTTGTATTTATTGTTTTTGTTTGTTTTGTATTTATATTTTCAAGGAAAATCCTATGTTATGAATGGAATTCTTTGAGTTTCGTGATCTTCTTTTCTTTCACCATTTTTCCCTTTCGTTATTTACAGGGGATGTACAAGTTTAGTGGGTCAAGGAAACCAGTTTTAGTTGTTTGAAAAGTGGCGTAGGAATTTATACTTGCTATGGGTTTCATTTCATGAAAATAGAAAAAAATTGATGTGTTCTCTAGTTGAAGGTATACTTATCATTAAAGATCACAAATTGAACAAGAGTTACAAACATTAGAATATTAAGCAAGATAGGGAAAATGTTAAGTGGCCTGGTAAGCATTTTCTGAAGATAATTCCAACAAACATGTCTCTAATGCAGGATTTAAGTAACCACAATTATCCTCTCTAATTTTTTCTTTGAATTACTTTCCTCCTTGATCCTTAATTGGCCTTTTATGTGCACTAAATTCTATTTTTCCTTCAATTCCTAGTTCCATTGGGTGTTACTTTTTCATTTCTCTTTATATCTACTAGGTGTTCTCCAAGTTATGTGTATCTCTCTTTGGTTTTATTATGGCCCCCTCACCCATTTTTAGCTCCTTATCCTGAAGGCTTTGAAAAATGGACTTTAGGATCATTATCTTTACCATTAGTTTTGGCTGTTATCCATCCTGATGAATTCAAATTCTTTAAATTTTGAAAACTTGTGACTGGACTAAACTTATGGATGTTTCTATGCTCTGAAGATTCTCTGATGGGGGAGATATATCTCTATATTCATTTATGCAAATGTATCATGCTATTAGTTTGAACACGTATGACTAGGTCGACCTTATGGATGTTTCTCTACTTCTAAGATTCCTTGATGGTGCTACCAGGGAGATATGCCTTTATCTTCATTGTTGTTAATGTATCATGCTATAAGTTTTTTTTGTACACTATGAACTTCTCTTTATGTACACAAGAAGAATTATTCAAACTATGAAGTCAATTTTTGAAGTATTTAGTGCCAAAGAGTATAATGTTTTGAAGTATGAATTTGTTGTTATATGAAAATTCACTCATACTCGTGGAACACCTGCAAAAATGATTCACTCATACTCATGAAACACCTACTCTGAAAAAATGATTGTTGTTTCTATACATGTAATATTCACAAAAATCCATATTCACTCATGAGTATAATTGTCAAGGGATATTTTGGATGCACTTCTATGTTCATAGCACAAGTTTTGTTATAATGTTTAGGATATAATGAAATTGTGTGGAAGTACCCTTCACCAGGCACAACTGGGCAGAACAACTGAAGGGTTTTGGTCTAAAATTTTTTTTTACATAGCTATTGTGGACTATGATGATCATGTTCCAATGCGAGGCACTAGGAAGCAAATTTTCATTGAACCTCTCGTAGTTATCACATTTTTTTTCTAAGAAACCCATGCTGATATAGGGATGAAAATGTTATCCCTTTAAAGAATACATAAATTACAACCCACAATGAAATATCTTTTTGCTAGTGTAAGTAGGTTATCTAGAAAGAAAAACACATAGTGAAATCAGTTATGAATCATGATGATTCAACTTATATTTCTTCCACAATATTTTGAATATATAGGCACTATCAAATATTAATATTCTTCAAACCTATCAGGATTTGTGCATTGTAAAACCTTTAATAGAATGGCCAATAAGCAACTGGTCAAATGCTATGAAGAAAAAAAGAAATCATGAAAAGTGACACTTAGACAATAGATATATAAAATAATGGATAGTTTTAAATAAGATTTAGTAAAATAAAAAAGTGACCGAGAAAGATTAAGTTTGTTTTGTAATCAATCAGTTTGAAAATATCAAAACATTTTTCTCCAGGTTATTTAGTTTTGTTGGTAATTGTAGTTGATAAATGACAAAGGATTGGAGCCTCACTATGCAAAAATATTACTGGCGGGTTGTGAATTTATGTATTTCGAAATTTTTTGATTTCATGTAGGAGTCTATCAACATATCTATTGAAACTTAGAATTTCTTTACATATTTTTAAAAGAATTAGAACAATGGTAAGGCTTAGATATGGCTTTCAAGGAAACATTATAACACATATTTCACAAAGGGCTATTGTAGTATTATTATTGATTGATCTAGAAAACACGGTCTTTAGTGATTGAGAAAACTATAGTATAAGATTCCCCACAGTGATGTACTAATTGCATACTTTATGCTTGATGTCTTAGTACCCTACATTGGATACCTTTGAGAGAATGGATGTGTATTCTGATGAATACAATTTCACTAAAAAAAAATGTCAAATGGATGTAGCTTGGGTGGTTGGGAGGAATGAATGTTACCCTCCCCACCCAGGTTCTACTCTTGTAAGTGACATGTTGCTCTTGTGGAGCCCTTTGTAATAAATGTTGCGATTGATGAGATGACCATACCTTGATTCAGTTTGAATATCAAGTATTGGAATTTTCCGTGGAGTAGCCCTCTACAAATGGTGAACCACATTTAAAAACAGTTCACTAAAAAAACACATCGATAACACTTGATGAAGCCAACTTACTTGTCATCAAAATAGTTCAGTCTTAAAATAATGTGCTCATCATTTTACATATCAGTTTGAACCACATTTAAAAGCGTTCCCACATTTCTACCACTAGACTTCAGATAATGCATAGATGCCTTCCATGACAAAGTCATTCTGTAAAAAAATTCATTAAAATTAATACCTACCTTTTGGTAAAATCCTTTCACCACCAACCTTTCCTTATAACTCTCATGGTTTTCTTTTCCATCATGCTTAAGATTGTATACCCATTTTTTTAAGGCTTTTCTTCCTTTAAGAAGCTATACTAGCTCCCATGTTTTATAAATTAAATCCCCACAGAAGAAATGTGGAGATGCTTGTTAGTACTGTGAGAGTTCGAGTCTTTGGGCCATCCGGTGACGGCTGTGTGTATCCATTTGAGGCCACAGCTGGTCGTTTCAGCTATAACATGAGGTCGTTTCAGTAGAAGTTTCTAAAGTAACCCATTTGTGGTTGTTGAATAAATTCTATTCTTTTGTGTGTGTCGTTGTCTAATGATCTTAGCGGATACCACTGGTTGGAGTGGGCACATCAAGCAGTGAGCCAAAATTCCCAGAACTATATATTATATTAAACATGAAGAAATATTTATACAAATTTTCATCCTAACAGTAGAATCTAGAAAGATCTAGATATCAGAGCATGTCTACAGTTGGCTTCTTCAAGAACCTACTAAACATTAACTTGCTTTTACTGTACCAACTAACACACTAAATAAGTTCACATGACATCACATGGGTATAGTGATCTGGTTGATGATGAGTCTGTTGGAATTAGTCTCCAACAATTTTCATTCAAAAGTTCATATACATAACCCAGAATTGTCGAGTATTGTAATTGAGCTTTGATACCATATTGACACGTCAATAAAATAAGGTGGGGTTTTTAATACATTTTTTAATAACACAATTAACATATTATCTTTAATATCTATTAAGAATTTCTTTTAAGATGGTTAAGACAAAATTTAAGACAAAATTAGTATCAAAGTTGTTTTTAGTTTTTAAATTTCTAAACCTACTATGTCCTTGAAAAACTGTTTTTTAAGGTAAAACCATTATGTTTTTGGAAGGTAAAAGTATTGGGGTTTTGCATGATGTTTTTTCTCATTCATAGGAATTGTGAGTGAGAAAACTCAGAATCTCTTGAATCAAAGTTTACATGCATCCAATTGAGTAGGTTCGACATAATAGTGGATCCATTGGTATGATCTACCTGCCTTTCCAAGGTATCCATCCAAATACTTTGAGGTAAGCATTGAGAACCATGGTTTTTAATGACTCTTTTATGTTTTTCCATGCGGTATTGGCATCTATGCATATTTGGAGTGATCGTCAACAATTGATTCCTAGGTCAATATGAATAAATTTATTTGAATGTTTGTGTGGATTACTATTCATGGATGATAGAACCCATTTATTTGGAAACGCAGTCTACTTGATGTTTTTCTTAGATTATAAATTTTGTTTTGTACTTAACGGAGCATGCATCATCTCTGCATTAAGAGTGCCATCTCTTACTCAAGAATCTTTTTATGCATGCATTTATCTCTGTATGAAGTGGAAAGAAATAATGGGTGTGAATGCTGGGAGCAGAGCCTAGCTCTAACCCCAACATTAACTATTATTGAATATGTTTGGGCGTAGTACATCCTTGATCTTTATATATTAATCCATTTCCTGCATAGACAAACGTAAAGCATAGACCATAGATACATAGGAAAGAGGAGTTGGCCGGGGGTTCTGGTGATTGATTGTTTACTAAACTCTTAAACCTAGAGAGCATAGCTCTACCCCAATCCTAAAATTTATATAATTGTTCTTGGAATGTTTGACTGCCATGCCCACGAATAGAGAGTAGTTCAAATGTGTTAAATAATATATATAGAGAGAGAGAGTCTTGAAAATACAAAGGAGGAAAATGATCCCCTCGGAGAGTGTTGATATTAGGACTATCTACTTGAAACGAATGGACTTCTGTTAATTTAAAATTACTTTTTATTTTTGTATGTTTCATTGACAAAGAAAGGTGGCCATTTTTCAAACCTACCTACATCAGATTTTAACCAACTCTTGAAGAAGTAAAACTGACATTGTTGCTGATGAAATAGGGATGAGATCCCACTAGTTGAACTTATTGGTTCTCCTTTTCAAGATTTTGTAATTTTATTCTCATTCATTTAAGCAGGTGCACTTCCATTTGTGGAGTATTCATACAAATGAATCCTAGAAATTTACCCAATTATGACTATGTAGTGAGATGAAATAATAAGTGTATTAATACTTGCAATAACCATTGAATTATGTTGCCCAACGCCTTGAATTTTTATAACCGGATTAAGTTTATTAAACTTTGAATATGAAAGAACAAGGGTTATCTTAGATGACACGTAAATGTGTGAGACCAAAGATACCAATGTTTCCATACTTTTCATTTTAGCTTGTTCCGCCCCAGGTTACTTGGCGAGCTACAAATAATATATTTCCCAGCTCATTTTCTAAACAAAACAATAATGTACCTTGCATTTCCTTGTCCTATAGATTAATCTTCTTGTAAACAATAGCAGTGGCGACATCTATGCAAAGGACCAACCAACATTTGCGTTCAGTTTTTTTTTTTATTTAATGGTTGGAAAGTAAGGATCAGAGCTCTAGAGGATAAATCTCTAGATTGAAAGTGAAATTTCTAATGTATGTGCCCATGTTGACTCACATTTGTTATTATACACATGTCCAATGACCTTCTCACTTTATAAAACAACTCCCATCCCCTCTTGATTCTTCAGGCTTCACCATACCATTTGTTTGCAGAGATTTGTTGGGTGTTTCTTAAAATGTATGTGTTTTTTATTTCACTTACTATGCTTTCTTTCAATCTTCATTAATAAAGGTTTTTTTTGTATACAATGAATTTCCTTTACGATAGTCATATTATAATTTGTTTGCTATAATTTTGTGTTACAAGACTGCTAATGTGTGAATTAGTTACACAAAATAAATTAGTTACATACTGGCAATCTCGTAAAGAGATGGTGTTCATGCTCTTTACAAAAAGTATTTACCATTATTTAATTAATTTCCAAGGTTATAAAAAGTTGCAGGCTATGCATTAATATATATTCCGATCTCACATTCTATTAATGTCATTGGAAAATCTCTAGTTGGGCAATTACTCATTTCAATAACATATAGACAAACAATGTGATATATGCAAATGGTAGCCATGGGTGTGAAAATATATTCTTATGTTATACTTCAACGTATGACCTTCATGTCTTGACCGTGAGCATCAATTTTTCATACTATCATATGATATAAATTTAATGTTGATCTTATATGTTATAGAACTTTTTTATTGTACTTATGTTTTAAATTTAAACATGATTTAGATATTCTGTTTATGAGGTTTCCTTAGCTGATTCGACTAAGACCACCAACATTTTGCACATTATTTTCCAGCATGAGCATTTCATTGGCCTTTCTGCATTGAGCATGAAGCTTAGGTTCTATTTCATGGCATTGTGATAGGCATTGGTTTCCAATCCAAGGGTAACTACTTGTTTGGACACTTCAATATGCATATAGAGATGATTCCTGGTGACTCTATAGGAACTGTAACTTCCTTTTATGTAAGAAATATGGTTATGTTTCATATCTTTTTTAAATGTTTTATGTATTCACCATTTGCAATTAATCCTAACCTTATCCTTGCTTGAAAAGCAATGATATAAGTTCTTGTTGATTCATATTTTTCCATCTTCCTAATAGTTGTGTACTATGCTTGTTTAAACAGCTATCCTCCCAAAATGTTGAGCATGATGAAAGATGAAATAGACTTTGAGTTCTTAGGAAAAGGAGTGGACAACCTTCTATTCTCCAAAGGAATTTTTTAAATGGAGGCCCATCAACAACTTTGCATCCAACCAGATCATGTTATTCAGAAAATTTATTCTGGGAATGCTTAAAATGGGGCAGTTGAACGTTCTTATGGGAAGCAAGGGAGAGATACGTGGCAATTGTTCAATTGCAAGTTTGACTTCTTAATCCTATCAACAAATTATCGACTCTATAGTTGGCCTAGAGGAACTCTCTTTGTCTTCACACTATAAATAAATTGTATCTTGTAGATTTGAATAAGAATGATATTCATGGTTTTCATATTTGTATTCTTAGCTATATTGTAAATCAATATGTTGGTGTTCCTATATTAATCTTGACATCGCTTTAAGGTTTTATTAGTTGACATGGAATTTCTTTTATGTTTTACAAAACAATATACATGTTTGCCTTACTGGTTTAAAGGACACTAGCTCAATGGTAGAGCGTTTGCTTTACAAAGTAGAAGATTGGTTGTTCAATTCCATTGTGTCCTTCCAAAAATCAATACAATATTGGATATTGTAGTTTATTTTTTAACAAAATAGTATTTAGAGAGACAAAAGAAGTTATTGAGACAATATTTTTGTAAATTGTCTCAACTAGACAATTTACATAGTTTGGGATATTAAGACAATACTTTTGTAAATTGTCTCAACTTAAACCAAAAAGAAAATTGTGTATTGTCTTAAATTAACACAATAGTTTAAGACACCCGCTTAAAGATGATATTTAAGACCATACACAATTTTATTTTTGTGTTTAAGTTGAGGCAATTTACAAAAATATTGTCTTAATATCCGTCTGCCTGTAGTAGTGCATACTCACACTACTACAAGTTGAGGTCGTTTAAGACGATTTTTTAAGACAACATTAGTATTTTGTCTTAAATTTTAGTTTAGAATGTTTTTATTTTTATGTTTATGTTTAGGATTTTTAAGACAATGTTTGAGATGATGTTTCAAGACAAAATTAGAATTTTGTCTCAAATACATTTTAGGATTTTTCAAGACTATTTTTAAGACGATCTTAACATTTTGTCTCAATATTTCCGCTTTTTTAAGTTATAGTTTTCTTGTCTAAAAATTGATTTTATGTTTTTATGGAGGGAAAACGAATTTGTTATGATTTTATGAAGGGAAAAGGAATTGGCGTTTTATATGACATAAATATTTTCCAGAAGAATACTTAGCATTCTAATACTATTCATGAGCTTGTATTGTTTGCATAGATCAGTGAGCAGTGAAGTTTCTCCACAAAAGCTAAATGTGTATTCAGCTTGTTGTTCTAATTGCATAGATCTGTGAAAGATGAAGGTAGTTGCAGGAAAGTTGTAGGTGAAGGTGGATGTGAATATATCAAAGACGAATATGATCCCTCTGGCTGGACAAGAAGAGTTGAACATACCTATGAATTGAGGTGCATGCCTAATCTTGTAAAGAATTTTATTAAAAATGTTTTAAAATAATTTTCCTAAAAAAATCTTTTAATTCTTGAAGATGTATAAAATTTTTAATAGATTGAATTCGAATCGAATGGTTTTTATTAGCTTTTGCATAGGCATATTGATGTGTTATTCATGGAATCTGGGTAACTCCTTATTTCTTTCTGGGAATATGGTTTAGTTTTAAATAGCCTCCCTTGATCGATTAGTATGCACACGGAAATCCACTTTTTAATGCCAACTGTAGGTCTTTAATAATATGCACTCTAGTCTCTTATATCCTCCACCAATATTAATGTGTTTTCTATTAGGATAGCCTTTCCTTGAGTAGGTAAGAGTAATCTTTCTCTGCTTTTTTGTAGATTACAAGAACTTGTTCTACTGTTTAAGTTCTATCTTTTAAATAGTAATGGAAGCCAGACTTGATAAATGTAATGTCCCCAAAAATCAAAAATACTTTTTTTTATAGGCTAGTAAAAACTACCTAGATAGAACATTATTTACTTACGGAACTTTATCATACACTTTATGTATCTCTATTTAGTCGTAAGCTATTCTTACGTTTTGTCATTTATATTTTAGTCGTTACTTTAATCTATTTTACTTATGATGGTGTACTGTTGTTTACTACTTGGTAATACGTTTACACTTTTGTCGTGTATGTGTCGTCATTGGATTTATGTGCTTTGTCCTTTCTGCATTGCCGTACTTCTTAATTATGGAGTCCTAAATTAACTTTGTTTGTGGAAACAAAGTCGGAAGAGTGGCAGGACTTGTTCTCCCATGCCGGTTTGAGAGGTAAAGTATTACTTTGTTACGTAGGCTTACTTAGTTCAATCAAACTAAGGAACCTCTTTTACTTACTTATGTAGCTCATTACTTTGCAACGGGACCTGGTGTAAGGTGTGTTGACAGTCTTGATCCTAGAGAACCTACTGCTAGTTGTTATGTTTCTTATGGACATGGTTTTGTAACTTGGTAAGTGTCGTTATCGTCAATGTAGCTACTACGACTAAATTTCATGTACACTAATTATTCTTCGTTATGTTTTAAATTCGTTGGTCTATATGTCATTAATACATTTTATGTCCTATGTATATTTTTACTACACCTATTAACATCTCTTATGTTCTTTTATTTGGCAGGTTATTTATTGGCTTAAGAGTGGAGTGGACCTTTGAGTTTTATGAGGGTTAAAACGTTAACATGGCATATTGCATATGCCATGTTTGCTAAGCATTTATTCTTAACACTTTTTGTATTGGCTTTTATTATAAAGATGTAAGCCTAAAGTGTACTTTATTTAACTTATAAGATGTATGCATTATGGCATTACACCTTTGGACTAATGCATCCCATGGACCATGTATTATTGTAAACTTACCATAATGCAAACTTTGTAACACGTTAACATAGTGATAGCATTTGGGTGGTGAAACTATAACGTATGGTATAAACCATACGATAGCAGGGTTTAAGCCTTCATGTGAGAGGTGGTCATATGTTGTAATGCATCGAAACATAAACTATAGAGAGTGGGTTTTGCATGGGTTTAATGGTTTCCGGCTGGTGCATTTAATACGTTTGGAGAAATGTGACAACCTTCTCTTAGGCTTGGCTCACGATAGTTGTGTGTTGTTTGGCATTTGGGGTTTTGCACTTTGGCTCTGTTCAGGGGGGAAACCATGGAGGCGACCTCCATACTGTGAGGTATGTCCTCATTGAGTTTATTCTCCTACACATGGGTTTGGTTTAATGTTTGATATGTGGCCATACTTCTCATCCATTTTCGATTGTATTTTGCAGGTGTCGAAAGGGAATGAGGAGCAGCGTGGCTTTACTTTGGTGGGCTCTCAACATTTGCACTTGCGGCCACGGTAAGCCTATGACCAAGATTTTACTTGCTACCTTTCATCCCTCTTGGGAAGAATGCACATAGATTGTTGTTGGTTTGGTGTTTTATGCTACGGGTTTCGATGTGGGGTTTTTAGAATTTGTGTTCAGGATAATGATTACACACTTGGGTTTTGAACAGTATTTTGATGGCTTCGGTCGTGGAGTGAAGTCACACTACCTATGGTTCTGTGTATAAATTTGGGTTTATAAATTTTACTTGGGTTGTTAGCAGCGAAGAAAGGAACGTTTGGGCTTCTAACAGACTTGGTTTTTGTTTACTCAAATCATGTTTTTGTTGGGGCCTTTTAGTCATGGGATGCACCATTGCTTGCAATGGTGTGTTAGCCCATTGGCCTACCTGTGTAAACTTGTTTATAAATTTTAATATGATGACTGTGTAGTTTACTTGGAAATCTTTGTGTAAATGGATGCATATTGGTTTTATTACTCAATTTACCTTGGTTTTAACTTATGATGTGCATAGCACGATTTCGCTGCGTTATTCTGTGGTTATGGTGGATTTATGTGGGCATTTTCCGGCTTGAAGGTTCTGTGTACCACAACGTTACTTATTTTGTAAATGTAAATATATGGACAACGTTGGTATAGGAAATGATGTGAATGGCATAAGTCTTCCCACAGTGCTACGATAGTATAGTGTAGGGTTAATTTGGTAGGACTCTGTATTAAAATAAAACTTGGCTTAGGCTATGACTTAGGTGAGTACTATGCAATTGTTGGTTTCGTAGAGGTCAGGGTTTAAGACCCTCGATGGCATCCATTGTATTTTATCGGTAAGTGGACTCTGTGTATTTATAATATAATGGATGTAAGTTAATAACCCCAGCCTGCATACGATTTGATGTATAGCATGGCCCGTGTAAGAATGGTTATAGGATTTGGTTGTCGTTTTGTATATACATTACTTATGGTTTTGTTATTATGGCTTTTCCTTGGGTCTGGACATCCACGGGAATCGATGTCGCAACCTCTGTTGGCAAGAAGGGCTTTAATGTAATGATTTGTAATGAAATGTATTTTAATAAATATTAACAACTAGGCTTGCATGCCCATAGGATTCAATTATTGTTCCTGTTTATAATACATGGATTTATATTACGATTTTGATGTTATTTTAATATGATGTGATTACTGTATATGATGTATTATTTTAATTTAGTTATGGTAATGTATAGATGAAAACGTTAGAGCCGTGGATTCTTTTGTATGAATTATGATCAGGGAATTATAAAGGACCACATGGATGATCATGATGCCTCTGATTATTTATAATGTTGTTTCATTTATGTGGAGTATATTTAATGTAAAATGGTAATATGGATACAGACCTTGAAAGGTCTTACATGAGTTATTTAATTTTGGAATTAAATGTATAGATAGTTTTCATAAATGTTTATACATGATGGCCTTATTATATATATATATAAAGTAGTTCAGTTTGTAAGTAATACTCTAAGGTATCTATTTAGTATATTTTTTTCTCTTATTCTTATTCTTATGATTAAATCTACTATAATATGAAACATGTCTCTACTAAAAAATGTAATATGTCAGTAGAGTTATAAGTAATAGGTGAGCAATAAATAGCAGGTCTAGATTTACCTAGTTTACAATAATAATTTCTGAATATTGAATGAACATAGAAACAAACTTTAAAGATGAAATCCTATCTATATACAGCCTATGATACTATATACGACCCTAGGGAGTATTGAAGATAATACAAACCCTAGTTGAATCTAGGTAGAACATCAAATACATAGGGTTAGTAGATACATTGGAAACATTCATCTAACATATTCATTATATAATCTAGAAGATAGCATACATAGTCTAGGGTTAGATTTTAAGATATGTAACCCTAGGATATATGGACAGAACCATCATTTCCAGGGTTAATAATATATAAAGATCATTTATATTAAGCATCCATCATTTACCCTAGAAACGAACTTGACATCCTAAGAACTCATACCTGTAATTTTTTCTTCCCAAAGCTCCTTTAATGGCTGAACTGACGCACTTTTTAAATAACCAACATTATCAATTTAAGACAGATATGCCCTCTGATTTTGATGACCAAATCACTTGGGAACTACCACAATCCTCCCAACCATTCTTGGTTCTAATATGGATCCCCCCAAGCTAGACTCCAACATGCAAGTAGCTTAGAGCTCCTAAGGTAGGGTTTCCTAATTGGTATTCTGTTATGAATCAATCCTATTTTCCTTATAGGAAAAAGTTCTCCAGGAAAACACTTGAGAGCAAAAATAGGAAGAATAATAATTCTCCAAGATAAAAATCAGAACCCCAAGACTTTGCGTGGCTTCAGTCTTTATAGGTAGACTTTTTAGTCAAAGGGACAATTAAATCAAGACCTTGGTTTCTTGATTTAACCCTTTTTAATTACTGGGGTATTTTTCAATACTTAACCTAATAACTTATAACTAGTTCCTAGTTAAAATTTCATATGTATTATACTTTTATTAATCCTTTAATAATAAATAATAATTGATGGAGCTTCTCTTCTTTATTTTATTTAATTATATATTAAATCATAATTAATTATGTATACATACTATGCATAAAATACATAGTATTATAACACTCGTTAACATTTGTCTCCGAGCATCATATACCATGATCCCTCGACTAAATGACACTTCTTCATTAAGGTCAAGTAGGTATATGGTTTAGGTCTGCTAGGCTAGGTAACTCTAAACATCCTTGCATGTTGGATTTCCCTCGTATAACATGGTAGCTCTTCAATACATTGATGAGAATACAAAATTTTGAAATTTCATTTAATCACTTATAAATAACTATGATGAGATCAATATTTTTCTCGATTCGTTTTCACTCGGAAGTTATTAAATTCTTTTTAGTAACCCCTAGAGCTTACCAGAGCCCATAATCAATGCCTATAGTAGGGAGTTACAAACATAGTGCAATTCTAGAGTTTTCACTCAACACTAAATGCTAGGATGTATTTGTACGATACACCTAGGGATACAATGGCCAAGGATCCGATGCTCTAGAGCTTATGCTCAACATTAAAATGGAAGGATCCAAGGCTTATGCCCAACATATCCAATTATCTTCTAATGTGTTCCAAACCTTCTCTTTCAACACAAAGGTAAGCACTCATGTGTTCCAAAGCTTCTTGCTCAACAAAAAAACATCTCGTCAATCATGTGCTTCAGGGTCCACGCCTAACACAAACAAGCATACACATATATCAACAATAATTGGCTTATGCCCAATATATATAAAAAATCATCATGTTCACATGCAATGGGGTCCTTGACCCAATATAAAATAAAACATCAATATAATCATCATAATCAATAGACACATGCCTATAAGTGTTAGGTCAAAAATTCGGGATATTACACTAAAGCAGTAATGTGCCTTCGAGTGCAAGATTTTAGCCATGGAGAACATGATCCATGGTGGAGCCAGTGCTGAGAAAGAGACAAGCCGTAAATTAGAGTAGGGAAGAGTTCCTCAATTTGCGTCAAAGGAAGCTTTTAAGAGGTATCCTTAAGTCTACCCTCATTCTTCAATAGCAAGACAAAACTTCCTTTCTATTTTTTAGCTCTTAAATTCTATGATACGATAGAAAGGTAGCTGATGGGTATAGCAAATAAATCCCCTCGAAGACAAGCATACCTTGATTTTTAGTTGAGAGCAGTAAGCCTACTCCCCTTTTAGGGTTGGGGGTCTTATCCCATAGTTTTTCTATTTACCAACAAGCACTTTATTCATTTTCAGGAGGGAAGCTTGCTTTAGTCTGCTTAAGGATCTTATTATAACTTATAACATATCATGATGACAAATATCTTTATTTGATGTTCAAGACCGAGAAAAGTCTTTCCCAAAGAAGAGGATCAACTCCTAAGTAATGCATGCTTCCACCTCTTAAATCCTACATACGAGGATCCTTATTATTGTATTATGCAAACACACCGTCTGGAATTCTATGAAAATCCCAAAAAATACACTTGAATCATTGAAATACCATTACTAATAGTGCAAAAAAAACTATCAAATTATCCCTCCCCCCTATATTCTTCAAATTTTACACAGAGAAAAGGTTATTTGGGCTGTTTATTTCAATATGCCATCAGTTATTTGCATGCGTGCATTCTTTATAACACCCCAACTCCTTTGCTAACCGAGCACCTGAGTCAAAACCTCACGAAATGCCTCCCCTAGGTGTCGGGCTACCCTGGTCTCTTCTCCCTAGGATGGAACACCTTGGCTATCAGCTCCGTATTCACCCCGAGTTTAGACAAAAACCACAGTCCTCAATTTTTCATCCAGTGGAAAAAGTGCATCAATGTGCTTGGTCCTTGAGTGAAATTTTTGGCCAAGTAAATAATGCTCTCACTATCACAATGCAGCACATACTTATATTGATTAAGTCCTATCTCTCATATTGCATCCACAACAATTTTTTCAAACTTCTGTTGCAACTATGTATTCTACCTCAGTTGTTGAGAGAGAGACAACCTTTTTAACCCTAGATACCCAACACACTATTACAACTGCAAATGTATATAGGAAACAAATAGTGGACTTTCTAGTGTCCATGTCTTTGAGCACATCTGCATCTATAAATCCTTCAAACACAATATTAGTATTGTCAAAGAATAAACAATAATTACTAGTACCCTTGAGATACCTTAGAATCCATTTTACTGCTTGTCAATGTTGTTTTCCCATATTGACAAGAAATCTACTCACTAATCCTACTGAATATGCAATGTCCAGACATGTACATACCATGGAATACATCAAGCTACCAACTGATGAAGCATAGGGAATTTTACTCATTTCCTTATTTTCCTTGTCATTACAAAGGAACAAAAAAACACTCATTTTGAAGCGTGATGCAAGAGGTGTTCCCACCGATTTGGCATCCTTCATGTTGAACTTGTTAAGAACCTTCTCAATATATCTTTCTTCTGATAGCCGCAACTTCTTGTTCCTTCTGTCATGTATAATATTCATGCCCAATATTTGTTTTGTTTGGCCCAAATTCTTTATTTCAAATTGACTTCCCAAGTTTTTCTTCAACCTATTAAGCTTTTCCTTATCATTCCCAACAATTAGCATGTCATCGACATATAATTAAATAAAATGATAAACCTTTCCCAATCATGCTTCTTAATGTAAACACAATGATCAACCTCTATCCTTTTAAAACCATGCTCCAACATGAATGAGTCAAACCTTTTATACCATTGGTGAGGTGCTTGTTTCATCCCATAAAGGCTCTTCTTTAACCTACAAACCAAGTTTTATTTTGAATCGTTCTCGCTACTCCATATAGATCTCTTCCTCCAATTTTCCATGAAGAAAGGTTGGCTTCCCATCGAATTGTTTAGTCTCTAAGTCTAAAGCAACAACATCGAGAATAACTCTAATGGATGACATTTTAACAACACATGAATTTTTTTTCATTAAAATTAATACCTTCCTTTTGGTAAAATCCTTTCAGCACCAATCTTTCCTTATACCTCTCCTGGTTAACTTTTCCATCATGCTTAAGATTGTATGCCCATTTTTAAAGGATTTTATTTCTTTCAGAAGCTTTACTAGCTCCCATGTTTTATAAATTAAACCCCCACATAAGAAATGTGGAGATGCTTGTTAGTATCGTGAGAGTTTGAGTCTTTGGGCCTTCCAATGACGACTGTGTGTATCCATTTGAGGTCGTGCCTAGTCAGAAAAATGAGAGCATTAGGGGAGTTTTGAGGTAAAAAATGGGCCTCAAAACAAAAAATGTACCATTAAAATTCACTTTACAAGAACCAATAGGATTGAAGATGATGATGTCAACCATAAGGGTAAAATTTGTAAAAACAAATGGAAGGAAAAAAGAAAAAAACTATTTTTTTCTTATTGTATTTTTGGCATATCTCCTTATGGGTTCACACAATTTTTAAGCTTAAGGACTCGTTGGATGCATAAATTAATTATGCATCCAACGCATATGCACACTGCATACTTCTGAGGTACCCACAACACTCAAAAATGGAAATTTCAATTAAAAAACATATTTTAATATTTTAATTTTTAATTGAAATTTTCATTTTCGAGTGTTGTGGGTACCTCATAAGTATCCAGTGTCGGTATGGGTTGGATGCAGAATTAAGTTCTTCATCCAACAAGTTCCCAAACTCGAAATTTGGGTGAACTGATAAGGATATATGTAAAAAATACAATAAGAAAAAGTAGTTTTTCTTTTTTCCCTCAAAAAATTAGAACTTTTATTTTATTATTATAACTCTTCTTTTATTATTTCCCTTACGAGGCCCATTTTAGACCTCAAAAATACCCTGATGGGGTCATAGCACATATAATTGTTTTGTGGAAAAGAAATCCCCTGCGACTTATATTGAGTGTCGGGTGAGTTAATGCTACTGTGGGTAGATGTAGCCATTATTACAGAGACTCTAGCCATTGGTCATGTTCTTTTGTTGAGGGAGTTTATCTATTTCCATTTGCAGCTACATCATGAGATCGTTTCACTAGAAGTGTCTAAAGAAAACCCATTGTAGTTGTTGAAGAAATTCTCATTTCTTTTGTGTCGTCTAATGATCTCAGCTGATACCACTTGTTGGAGTAGGCACGACAAGTAGTGAGCCAAAATTCCTAAGAACTATATATTATATTAAACATCAAGAAATATTTATACAAATTTTCATACTAACAATAGAATCTTGAAAGATCTACATCTCAAAGCATGTCTACAGTTGGCTTCTTCAAGAACCTACTAAACATTAACTTGCGTTTACTCTACCAACTAACATGCTAAATAAGTTCACGTGACATCACATGGGTATAGTGATCTCGTTGATGATGAGTCTCTTGGAAGTACTCTCCAACAATTTTCATTCAAAAGTTCACACACATAATCCGCAATTGTCGAGTATTGTAATTGAGCTCTCATAACATATTGACACATCACTAATACAAGGTGGGGTTGTTTAAGACATTTTTTAATGACAAAATTAACATATTCTATTTAATATCTATTAAGAATTTCTTGTATGATGGTTAAGTCAATTTTTAAGAAAAAATAGTCTCAAAATTGCTTTTAGTTTTTTAGTTTCTAAAATTACTATTTCCTTAAAAAAATGTTTTTTTAAGGTAAAACCAATATTTTTTGGGAAGGTAAAAATATTTTCCGAGATCTTTATACATTAATCCATTTCCTGCATAGACAAACGTAAAGCGTGGACCATAGATACATAGGCAAGAGGAGTAGGTTGGTGGTTATGGTGATCGCTTGTTTACTAAACTCTTAAACCCAGAGAGTGCAACTTTGCCCCAATCCTGAAATTTATATAATTGTTCTTGGAATGTTTGACTGCCACGCCCACGAATAGAGAGTAGTTCAAACATGTTAAAGAATACACACGCACACACACAGACACACACATATAGAGTCTTGAAAATACAAAGGAGGAAAATGATCCCCTCGGAAAGCATTGATATTAGGACTATCTACTAGAAACGAATGGCCTTATGTGAATTTAAAATTACTTTTTATTGTTGTATGTTGCATTGACAGAGAAAGGTGGGAATTTTTCAAACCTGCGTGCATCATATTTTAACTAACTCTTGAAGAAGTAAAACTGACATTGTTGCTGATGAAAAAGGGATGAGATCCCACTAGTTGAAGTTTATTGGTTCTCCTTTTATATTTTTTGTAATTTTATTCTCATTCATTTAAGCAGGGTGTGCTTCCACTTGTGGAGTATCATACAAATGAATCTTGGAAATTTACTCAATTATGACTATGTAGTGAAAGGAAATAATAAGTGTATTAATATTTGCATTAGCCATTGAATTATTCTTTTCAACGCCTTAGCTTACAAATTTCTCCATAATTTGCATTTTAGCTTGCGCTGCCCCACGTTACTTGGTGAGCTGCAAATAATATTTTTCCCAACTCATTTTCTAAACAGAACAATAATGTTCCTTGCATTTCCTTGTCATAAAGTTTAATATTCTGGTAAACAATAGTAGTGGTGACATCTATGGAGAGGACCAACCAACCTTTGCGTTGAGTTGTTTTTTTCATCTATTGCTTGGCAAGTAAGGGTCACATCTATAGAGGAGCAATCTCTAGATTGAAAGTGAAAATTTTAATGTATGTGCCCATGTTGACTCACAGTTGTTATTCTACACATGTCCAATGACCTGCTTACATTATAAAACGACTCCCATCCCTCCCTCTTGATTCTGCAGGCTTCACCATACCATTTTTTTGCAGAGATTTGTTAGGTGTTTCTTGAAATGTATGTGTTTTTTATTTAACTTACTATGCTTTCTTTCAATCTTCATTAATAAAGGTCTTCTGGTATACAATGAATTTCCTTTAGGATAGTCATATTAGACTTTGTTTGCTATAATTTTGTGTTACAAGCCTGTTATTGTGTAAATTAGATACACAATAAATTAGTTACATACTGACAATCTCGTAAATGGATGGTGTTCCTGCTCTTTACAAAAAGGTATTTACCACTATTTAATTAATTTCTAAGGTTCTAAAATGTTGCAGGATATGTATTAATCTATATTATGATCTGACATTCTATTAATGTCATTGACAAATATGTAGTTGGGAAATTACTCATTTCAATAACATATAGATAAACAGTGTGAAATATGCAATGGTAGGCATGGATGATGGGTGTGAAAATACATTCTTATGTTATACTTCAACGTGTGACCTTCACGTCTTGAGTGTGACCATCAATTTTTCATCTATCATATCATATAAATTTAATGTTCATGTTATATGTTATAACACTTTATTATTATATTTATGTTTTAAATTTAAACATGCTTTAGATATTATGTTTATGAGCTTTCCTTACTAAGATCACCAACATTTTGCACATTATTTTCTAGCATGACCATTTCATTGGCCTTTCTAGATTGAGCATGAAGCTTAGCTGCTATTTCATGGCATTGTGATAGGCACTGGCTTCCAATCCAATGGTAAATACTTGTTTGGACACTTCACTATGCATATAAAGATGGTTCGTGATGACTCTACAACCACTGTAACTTCCTTTTATGTAATAAATATGGGCATGTTTCATATATTTTTTAATTGTTTTCTGTCTTCATCACTTGCAATTAATCCTCAACTTCTCTTGGGAAATCATATAATCTCTTGTTGATTCATATTTTTCCATCTTCCTAATACTAGTGTAATGTGCTTGTTTAAACAACTATCCTCCAAAAATGTTGAGCATGATGCAAGATGAAATAGACTTTGAGTTCTTAGGAAATAGGTGTGGACAACCTTATATTCTCCAAACGAATTTTTTCAATGGAGGCACGTCAACAACTTTGCATCCAACCAGGCCATGTTCTTCACAAAGTTTATTTTGGGAATGCTTAAAATGGGGCAGTTGAACGTTCTTATGGGAAGCGAGGGAGAGATCCATAGAAAGTGTTCAATTGCTAATTCGACTTCTTCATCCTATCAACAAATTATCGACTCTATGGTTGGTCTAGAAGAACGCTCTTTGTCTTCACACTATAAATAAACTTTAACTTGTAGATTGGAATAAGAATGATATTCATGGTTTTCATATTTGTACTCTTAAATCTATATTGTAAATCAATATGTTGGTGTTCCTATATTAATCTTGACATTGATTTAAGGTTTTATTATTTGACATGACATTTCTTTTAGGTTTCAATTCCATTGTGTCCTTTCAAAAATTACTACAACATAAGATATTCATGGTTTTCATATTGGTATTCTTAGCTATATTGGTAAGTGTGGGTTCCCACACACTTACACATAGCCTTTTGAACAAGCAAAAGATCTTGATCCAAAACACAAAATAAAAGGAAGTAAATCGAAGTGTTGCGCTAGATTCAAATCTATGTTTTTTTAAGGATAATTTATTTCGAAGGTAGTTTTATTTGAGATCTCACGGCTGGGTGTATAATCTAGGTTGGAATCAGCTTTAATGTTAGAATTAAAAATAGTTATGCCATTGAGCTGTCTAAATAGGGATGGTTTTGACTTTTAGGTTATGTTGGAATTTGGTAGAATTTTAAAATCCCCCAAACCCATAATCTGTAAAATCTGATAACAGGAAACTTCTAGAACACGATGAAAACTTCTCTCTCCAAGTCTTTTGTTTATTTCTTGGTAGAGGAAACTGCAGAAAATCCATGAATATTAAACTCCACACATAATCTTATTGAAATCTGCGGGACGAGGATTGAGAGTAGTTCACGTAAGTTGTATAAATTTTGGAATTGTATTATGTGTGGATTTTTAAAATGGACTTCCATTGAAATGCATCGTATATAAAAAAAAATATTTTAGTTAATTTTTTTATTTATATTATTATATACAACTTTGAAATCGTATCAATTTCTCAAATTGACACACTTTCCATATTAAAAAAAATTCACAGGTTTTATTTTTAATTTTAGTGTGATATTTTTATTTATTTATTTTAATATGATATAAAAAAAATTAATACAGAGGAGATGCATGCACCTAAACATGCTCGCTCTCTACATGGGCTGAGCATCCGGTGGCTGCAAATTTCGCTGGCCGTATGCATTGCTAATATATCAAATTAAATTAAAAATACATATTTATTTATGTCATAATGGAGATCTTGCTCTTGTTATGTTCTTTATGGACATTCTTTGCTTGATGATTATACTTCTCACTTATGAGAAGACCTTTTCATGTATTGATACCTAGGTGTTGATAGTATATTTTCTCAACATGGGTATAGTTATATTTCTGGTTTGTACTGCATTGAATGTGATAATTTCTGTTTTGTCTCACCCATCGAAGTATGGACAGTAGTGTTTTGATGATGTACCAGATTACCTTTGATTCAATAGAATATCAAGAAACTGTTTTTTTCTACTGGAAAAAAACTAAAAAATTTATAAGTATTATAAAATCAAGTAAACCCATTTGAACCATCTAAGCATCTAACAACTTAACTAAATAATATAATGATATATATAATAATTAAGTAATAGGTATACATGTGAACATAAATTTTATATATATATAAATTTAATTAGATGATATAATATTCGAATAGTAGGTATACATATGAATAGAAAGTATATAATATTAACTTAGAAAGTATATATATATATTAACCTAATCAGATGATATAATAATTTAAAATGGGGTAGTGGTGATTAATATAACTTAAAAATAAACTTAGAATGAAAAATTCAATGAGTTATTAAAATAAGTATTGTTGGAATATATTAAACTCATTCATAACTTAGGATAAAATAATTAATCATTATTTGATTAATTATTCACCGACTAGCTTAATTAGTTGGCATCCACTTGCACCTTAAAGTCAATACATGCCATCTATATCTTAGGAATGATTTATTTCTAATTCGGGGTTGATCTTGACCACCTCTTGACCATCGAGAATTAGTAAACAAGACTTTACAGCAGATTATGCTTTTCGTGCTTTTCCTAGTTTTATATGGATAAGATAAAAGCTAGTCCACTAGGAAACTAGGAGCTTGTTTCCAACCCATTCTCTGTTTTTCTCCATTTTCTAGGATTAACATGTTTTTTCCATCTCCTTGACAACCCACTCATGCTTTTGCCAACTCATGAGGTCCTTGATAGATTTGGGAAGTGCTTTAGCCACATATGGGGGTTTGCTATATTTTGGTAAGTCAACCTTTTTGAGCTTTATGAGTTGTTTCCATACAATTCGATTTTTCTATGAGGGCTGTACTATTTATGTACACTATTATTCATCATTATTCAATGGAATGATACACACCAATATTCATATCTTCATTCATGTGATTCAGTCTCTTTTCTTCTCTCTATTTTTTCTGTGTATGCTTGTGAGAATTCTTAGTAGCAAGATCTATTTCTTGTGCTTCTTCTTAGCATCATTGCACATAGCATTGATCTATTATTTCTGCATGGTATCAAAGCTACAAGGAGCACAACCTTTCCATCTTCTACAGCTGCAATGTTGATCAAGTTCTACAGAGTTGAGGAGCGCATCTAGTCTCCTATCCCTCTCTAAAGAAGAGCTTGTCTAGCTTACAAGATTTTCTCCTAGTTTGTTTTGTAGGTTCCAGAGAGTATCTCCTAGAGCATATCAACAACTTCAATATGGATTCAAAAGTTCCTCTACTATCTTCTTTCAACTATGTTGATTGAAAGACAAAGATGAGTGCATACTTGAAGAGGCAATGTCTCTTTGATGTCTCCATTGGTGCATTGAGTGAACCTAAGTCTTATGAAGAGAAGATTGATTGGCTTAATAATTGTGATAGAGCTTATGGAATTATGTGTTAGAGAATGTCTCCAAATATATTTCATCTGATAGATTATGTTGAGTATTCATTTGAGCTTTGGAAAATTTTGGACAAAGCTTTTGGTTTGCAGGAAATTGAAGATGAAGCATGGAGCGAACCTAGCATCTCCTTTTGTTCTCTTTCTCAATATTTCTTGGCTTCTACATTCTCTGATGAAGTTGATCATGATGAAGAAGTTTCTCATAAAGTTCATGTTGCTTTTTCCCTCTTTGATTCAAATGCTTCCTCCTTCAATTAAGAAGCAAATATTGAAGAGCCATCTTTTTCTATGTCTCTTGAAGGTGGTTTTTCCTCTTGTGATACAATTGATGAAAAAGAAGTAACATATGGAGCTGCTACTGATATTGATATTGATTATGATCCTATAACCCATTCATTGTTCTATAAATCTCCTATCTTATATTCTAAGATTTATGTGCCAGATTCTTCACACCTTTTGTATACATCTCTCATTGATGGTGCGCAACCCAGTGACTTCCAAGATGTTTGCTTCGCCACATCAATCATTCTTTGTGTCATACCACTTACCTTACTTGATCTCATGTGCTTCAACATATCCTCATTTGTTCTTGGCATCATTACTCAGATCCTTCTTGAATATTTTGAGCATCTCCTTATTTTCTCCTTTCATATAGAGGATTCATTACCAGTGTATTCCCATGAGTCTATTGATATGCTTATATGTGATCCTTTGGATTCTGATTTCGAATCATATTTGTAGGTTGATAAACATATAATACCACCATCCATACCATCTACCATACCTCTAAATAATCCAAAGACTATACAAATCCCAAGATCACTAGTTGATTCCTCATTGGTCTCTTATGCAGTGATATTTATCTTATATGGTTTGAAGTCTTTCCTATATTTGCGTGGCTGGTTATACATGTCCGTAGTAATATTTAGACTGATATTAAACATGTTTGGATCTGTTCTAAACACTTATGGTTCAGATATTATGCCCATCTATCATTCATATTTTTACACTTATCAGTTTTCCCCAGTTGCTCATAATTTTTCTAGTCTAGCCGTATATCCTCATGGAGCCACTGAAGCCTTTGTCCTTGCTGTTCCATATGCTAATATTTTTGATATATCAAAGTTTTATCAGCCTCATATCATATCTATATAGGTGATACATTAGATTGGAATATTGGCATGTGATTCACATCACAATTTTGCAGCTATTCAGGGAATTGGGTGTGAAATAAATTGCCTTATTTTTTGTACTCTTTGGAAAGGAGTATGCACAGATTTCTTTTCCATTTCAGATTATGTTATCATATCAGAGTTTGACAGCAGAGAGAAGCATTCAGATAATGCTCCTACTTCAGCAATTGATGAGATACAAGGAGTCTCTCCTCTTCCTTCTTGCAGGTTCTACACTCTAGCGCATGATCATGGAGTTCATGATTTCTTCAGCAATTCCTTCATCCAGAAGAAGTTCAGTCAGCTCATTAAAGTGAATATGAAGATATTTTGAAGACATATTTCAAAATTTGTACCTTGTCCTATCTTGAGGGAGTATTTTCTCCATGTGGTTCTGCCTCTTTCCTCACTTTTCTGGACATAATAATTGTTAAAGGGTGACCATAGCTTTGTTGTTGGGACCTATATGCATCCATATTTTTTGTCATACCATCATAAAGTCGGAATTATAGGGGGATGTTGGAAAATATTAAACCCACTCATAACTTATGATAAAATAATTAATCATTATTTGATTAATTATTCATCCACTAGCTTCATTAATTGGCATCCACTTGCACCTTAAAATCAATACATGCCATCTCTCCTAGGAATGATTTATTTCTAATTATGGGTTGATCTTGACCACATTTTGACCATTCATAATTAGTATACAGAATTTTATAGTATATTCTACTTTATTTTGCTTTTTCTGCTTTTCCTACTTTTCTATGGACAAGATAAAAGCTAGTCAACTAGGAAACTGAGAGATTTTGTTTCCAACCCATTCTCAATTAGTTTTTCTCCATTTTCTAGGATTAGCATGTTTTTTTCCATCTCCTTGACAAATCACTCATGCTTTTTCTAACTTGTGAGGTCCTTGATAGATTTGGGAAGTGATTTAGCCACCTATGGGGGTTTGCTATTTTTTGGTAAGTCAACCTTTTTGAGCTTTATGAGTTGTTTCCATACAATTAGATTTTCCTATGAGGGATGTACTATTTATGTACACTATTATTCATCATTATTCAATGGAAGGATACACACCAATATTCATCTCTTTATTCATGTGATTCAGTCTCTTTTCTTCTCTCTATTTTTTCTGTGTATCCTTGTGAGAATTCTTAGTAGCAAGATCTATTTCTTGTGCTTCTTCTTAGCATCATTGTACATAGCATTGATCTATTATTTCTACAAGTATATCGTTAATGTCACACACTTCAAAAATTTATATATATATATATTTTTTATATAACATCGATATTTATTGACATATCATTAAAGTTCCTATATGTTACTAAAGACATTTGTCATAGTTTTAATTTTGTTATTAAAACATACTTTTCTGCTACATGACCGATTGTACAATGTAGATGTTTGTTAAGGGAACAAAACCAGCAGGTTTTCCTCAACCTACAAGTGATGTTTTGTAAAAAAAAAAAATTGTTCTTCAATAACTGTAACATGGTGTTATTAAACTTTGAAGATTCCTTGCTCTATTTTAACTTTACTCAAGTTCGTTTAATTTTTCCTCAATCGTTGAACTTGGATCTGAAAATTAGGCTCCAATTCAATTATCTGTTCAGTCCTGAATTTCTAGGTTTATTAGTCAATTATCTGTTCAGTCCCGAATTTTGAGGTTAATTAGTCTTTCCACAATTATCTTTCTGCAATTATTTTTCCGAAATTTATCTTTCCACAATGATCATTTCGCAAACAGCCTCACGTAATGATCTTTCTGAAAGTAACTTTCCACAATGATCATTCCGTAATGATCCTTCCGCAAAGATTTTTTCGAAACTTATCCTTTTGCAATGATCATTCCGCAAATAGCCTTCCGCAATTGTAGATTGTGCATAGCGGGTTTTCTTTTCAACTTTTTTGAATTAACCTTCCACATTTACCCTTCTGCAATTGCGGATTGCGGATTTCCTTTCAATTTTTTTCGAATTAACCTTCCGCATTTATCCTTCCGCAATTGTGGGTTGTGGATTACATGTTTCCTTTTCAACTTTTTTGAATTAACATTCCACAATTGCGGATTGCAGGTTGTATTTTCAACTTTTTCAAATTAGGCTTCCGCAAACCATCTTTTCACTCTTGGATGTTTGCTGGTCAAGAGATTGTAGTTGTTTTTAAACGATTGTGGATGACACTGAATGGTCTTATAGCCACATTATTATGAATCGTATTTTTGATAAAAATAAATAAATGTTTGTGATCATTATTATTACAAAACCCATAGGGTCTTTACGATTTTCTATGGAATTGTACTTTGATTTATCTGTTCTAAATCTATTTAGCAGTTAAACTTGTAATAATCATGGTTTAAATAATGGTTTCCATAATTCGATGGGCTTATGACATACTTTGTAATTGGGAAGATTCGTTGCTGCGATTAAATGGGTGTTTGATTAGCAAATTTTAGTGTTGATTTATTTTCCTACCGTGATTTCCATTTGTTAATTGATAGAGTAATATTTAATAAGATATTTGTGATTCCTTTTGATTAGTTGAATATGTCATGGATATCATAACTTTTTGTATTGCATATATAGATTTAATATTTTCGTAAGTAGGTAATTCTTGTGAAATCACTCATGTTTTTTCTAGGATTAGCATGTTTTTTTCCATCTCCTTGACAAATCACTCATGCTTTTTCTAACTCGTGAGGTCCTTGATAGATTTGGGAAGTGCTTTAGCCACCTATGGGGGTTTGCTATATTTTGGTAAGTCAGCCTTTTTGAGCTTTATGAGTTGTTTTCATACAATTAAATTTTCCTATGAGGGATGTACTATTTATGTACTATTATTCATCATTATTCAATGGAAGGATACAAACCAATATTCATCTCTTCATTCATGTGATTCAGTCTCTTTTCTTCTCTCTATTTTTCCTATGTATGCTTGTGAGAATTCTTAGTATCAAGATCTATTTCTTGTGCTTATTCTTAGCATCATTGCACATAGCATTGATCTATTATTTCTAAATGGTATCAGAGCTACAGGGAGCACAACCTTGCCATCTTCTACAGTTTCAAGGTTGATCAAGTTCTACAGAGTTGAGGAGCGCATCCAGTCTCCTATCCCTCTCTAAAGAAGAGCTTGTCTAGCTTACAAGATTTTCTCCTAGTTTGTTTTGTAGGTTGCAGAGAGTATCTCCTAGAGCATATCAACAACTTCAATATGGATTCAAAAGTTCCTCTACTATCTCCTTTCAACTATGCTGATTGGAAGCCAAAGATGAGTGCATACTTGAAGAGGCAATGTCTCTTTGATGTCTCCATTGGTGCATTGTGCGAACCTGAGTCTAATGAAGAGAAGATTGATTGGCTTAATAATTGTGATAGAGCTTATGGAATTATGTGTTTGGGAATGTCTCCAAATATATATCATCTCATAGATTCTGTTGAGTATCCATTTGAGCTTTGAAAAATTTTGGACAAAGCTCTTGGTTTGCAGGAAATTGAAGATGAAGCATGGAGCAAACCTAACATCTCCTCTTGTTCTTTTTCTCAATATTTCTTGGCTTCTAAATTCTCTGATGAATTTGATCATGATGAAGAAGTTTCTCATGCAGTTCATGTTGCTGCTACCCTCTTTGATTCGAATGCTTCTTTCTTCAATTAAGAAGCAAATATTGAAGAGCCATCTTTTTCTATGTCTCTTGAAGGTGATTTTTCTTCTTGTGATACAATTGATGAAGAAGAAGTAACATATGGAGCTGCTACTGATATTGATATTGATTATGATCCTATAACCCATTCATTGTTCTCTAAATCTCATATCTTAGATTCTAAGATCTATGTGCCAAATTCTTCACACATTTTGTATACATCTCTCATTGATGGTGCGCAACCCAGTGACTTCCAGGATGTTTGCTTTGCCACATCAAGAGTTCTTTGTGTCATACCACTTACCTTACTTGATCTCATGTGCTTCAAAATATCCTCCTTTGTTCTTGGCATCATTACTCAGAGCCTTCTTGAATATTTTGAGCATCTCCTTATTTCCTCCTTTCATATAGAGGATTCATTACTAGTGTATTCCCATGAGTCTATTGATATGCTTATATGTGATCTTTTGGATTTTGATTTAGAAGCATATTTGAAGGTTTATAAACATATAATACCACCATCCATACCATCTACCATACCTCTGAATAATCCAAAGACTATACAAATCCCAAGCTCACTAGTTGATTCCTCATTGGTCTCTTATGCAGTGATATTTATCTTACATGGTTTGAAGTATTTCCTATCTTTCAGTGGTTGGTTATACATGTACTTAGTAATATTTGGAATAATATTAAACATGTTTGGATATTTTCTAAACACTTATGCTTCAGATCTTATGCCCATCCATCATTCATATTTTTACACCTATCCGTTTTCCCCAGTTGCTCGTAATTTTCCTAGTCTAGCCCTATGTCCTCATGGAGCCACTGAAGCCTTTGTCCTTGCTGTTCCATATGCTAATATTTTTGATATATCAGAGTTTTATTAGCCTCATATTAGATCTATACATGTGCTACATCAGATTGGAAGTTTGACATCTGATTCAGATCACAATTTTGCAGCTATTCAAGGAATTGGGTGTGAAGTAAATTGCCTTGTTTTTTTGTACTCTTTGGAAAGGAGTATGCACAGATCTCTTTTCCATTTCATATTATGTTTTAAGATCAGAGTTTGACAGAAGAAAGAAGCATTCAGATAATTCTCCTACTTCATCAGTTGATGAGATACAAGGAGTCTCTCTTCTTCCTTCTTGCAAGTTCTACACTCCAGCGCATGATCATGGAGTTCATGATTTATTGAGCAAGTCCTTCATCCAGAAGAAGTTCATTCAGCTCATTAAAGTGAATATGAATATATGTTGAAGACATACTTCAAATTTTGTGCCTTTTCCTATCTTGAGAGAGGATTTTCCCCATGTGGTTCTGTCTCTTTCCTCACTTTTCTGGACATAATAATTGTTAAAGAGTGACCTTAGCCTTGTTGTTGGGTCCTATATGCATCGATATTTTTTGTCATACCATCATAAATTCAGACTTATAGAGGGGTTTTGGAATATATTAAACCCACTCATAACTTAGGATAAAATAATTAATCATTATTTGATTAATTATTCATCCACTAGCTTAATTAGTTGGCATCCACTTGCACCTTAAAATCAATACATGGCATCTCTCATAGGAATTATTTATTTATAATTCTAGGTTTATCTTGACCACCTTTTGACCATCCATAATTAGTATACAGGACTTTACAACATATTCTACTTTATTCTGCTTTTTCTGCTTTTCTATGGACAAGATAAAAGCTAGTCAACTAGGAAACTAGGAAATTTTGTTTCCAACCCATTCTTCATTAGTTTTTCTCCATTATCTAGGATTATCATGTTTTTTCCATCTCCTTGACAACTCACTCATGCTTTCTCCAACTCGTGAGGTCCTTGATATATTTGGGAAGTGCTTTAGCCACCTATGGGGGTTTGCTATTTTTTTGTAAGTTAGCCTTTTTGAGCTTTATGAGTTTTTTCCATACAATTCAATTTTACTATGAGGGATGTACTATTTATGTACACTATTATTCATAATTATTCAATGGAAGGATACACACCAATATTCATCTCTTCATTCATGTGATTCAGTCTTTTTTTTTCTCTCTATTTTTCCTGTGTATGCTTGTGAGAATTCTTAGTAGCAAGATCTATTTCTTGTGCTTCTTCTTAGCATCATTACACATAGAATTGATCTATTATTTCTACAATTATATTGTTAATGTCACACACTTCAAAAATTTATATATAATTTGTTTTATATAACATTGATATTTATTGACATATCATTAAAATTCCTATATGTTACTAAAGACATCTGTCATAGTTTTTGTTTTGTTACTAAAACATACTTTTTTGCTACATGAATGATTGTGCAATGTAGATGTTTGTTAAGGGAACAAAAACATCAGGTGTTCCTCAACCTACAAGTGATGTTTTGTAAAAAAAAACTTGTTCTTCAATAACTGTAACATGGTGTTATTAAACTTTGAAGATTCATTGCTGTATTTTAACTTTACTCAAGTTTGTTTAATTTTTTCTCAATCATTGAACTTGGCTCTAAAAATTAGGCTCTAATTCAATTATCTGTTCAGTCCTAAATTTCTAGGTCTATTAGTCAATTATATGTTCAGTCCTGAATTTCTAGGTTTATTAGTCTTTCCACAATTATCTTTCTGCAATGATCTTTCTGAAATTTATCTTTCCACAATGATCATTTCGCAAATACCCTTAAGCAATGATCTTTCTGAAAGTTATCTTTCCACAATTATCATTCCATAATTATCCTTTCGCAAATATTTTTTTGAAACTTATCCTTTCACAATGATCATTCCACAAATAGCCTTCCGCAGTTGCAGATTGTGCATAGCAGGTTTCCTTTTCAACTTTTTTGAATTAACCTTTCGCATTTACCCTTCTACAATTGCAGATTGCGGATTTCCTTTCAATTTTTTCGAATTAACCTTCCGTATTTATCCTTCCGCAATTGTGGGTTGTGGATTACAGGTTTCCTTTTCAACTTTTTTGAATTAACCTTCCGCAATTGCAGATTGCGGGTTGTATTTTCAACTTTTTCAAATTAGGCTTCCGCAAACTATCTTTCCACTCTTGGATGTTTGCTGGTCAAGAGCTTGTAGTTGTTTTTAAACGATTGTGGGTGACACTAAATGTTCTTATAGCCACATTATTATGAATCATATTTTTGATAAAATAAATAAATGTTTGTGATAGTTATTATTACAAAACCCATAGGGTTTTTACGATTTTCTATGGAATTGTTCTTTGATTTATCTGTTCTAAATCTATTTAGCAGTTATATTTTTAATAATCATGGTTTAAATAATGGTTTCCATAATTCAATGGGATTATGACCATTCTTTGTAACTGGGAAGATTCGTTGCTATGATTAAATGGGTGTTTGATTAGCAAACTGTAGTGTTGATTTATTTTCCTACCATGATTTGCAGTTGTTAACTGATAGAGTAATATTTAATAATATATTTGTTAATCCTTATTGATTAGTTGAATATGTCGTGGATTTCATAACTTGTTGTATTGCATATATAGATTTATAATTTTCACAAGTAGGTAATTCTTAGATATTTTAATGAGATCCAAATGAACCCGATCCATCATTCTAAATTTGTAAAAAAGTAGAATTGTACCATAGTTCTTTTATTAGGATGCATATAGTATAAAAAAAATTCCTAAGGCCTTGAGTCTCTTGACCGGATTCGAAAATAGTTGTGGATTAGTCTAAAACAATAATTTTTTCCCTTGATTAACATTTCGGGAAATATATTAGCAAGAAATATTTACAAATGTTTAACATAATTACAAGATAACTATTGTAGAGGTTAGAAACCATAGTAGAACATGGATAACTAGATCTAAAGTGATTATGCTCAAAACTACTAATTATTATAAGAGTACCCATTACTAGCAATATTTGATTTGAGTATGGACATCCGATCTTAGATGCATTGACAATTTAAACTAGCATTTTACATGAAGGATTAAAATACATAAACAAGGATTTAGATTTGATAACACAATAGATAATTGTCCTATATGGATGCATAAACATTCCTGCCTAAAGAATATAGCTACAGTTCAAGTTAAGATAAAAATCCTATTGTAACTGGATTTAATAATAAGAAACATAAGTAAAACATGGCAACACTGTTGGGAAAACATAAATGGAATAATCGTTCCTTCCAACCAACTCCTAGAGCCTCTAAATCACTTGCTCCAGAACCCTCGAGCATGTTCATTGAACCTCAAGAACAAAATCCACTTAATGTGTCATCTCTTGCATTATCAAATTCAATCCTCGTCCAATGCTATCCTCCTCCTTGCTAATGGACATACTATTATATAGTATTTTTCCTAGGACTTGGTCATCTATGAGCCTCCTTCTCTTTAGCACTCAACAAAGAGTTGTGACCTAATTTTGGGGAAGATGCCTCTTGCACGTTGAGTTCTCACTCAACAGCTACAACCACTTGTCTTTTCTTCTTGTGGGTCAGCAAAAACTCTTCAACAAATTTTTTATTTATGTCCCCTTCAATATATTTTTATTAATAAAAGAATAATTCATTACATTTTTTTTATTTTTGACTTTCTATAATAAAATGTCTTAGCACAATTTAATAATAAATCATTAAGTCTTGGCAGTTAATTATGGTAAGAAAATTATGTATATAAAATGATGATGGTAGTAATTATTAATGTTTATGAAAAATGAATTTAGATTATTAAATCTTATAAATAATTTTATTATAAAAAAATTATTCATAATAATAATAAAATTACTTTGAAAATAACTTGTGGTTATTAAACATCGTTAAAAACTAAATAATTGTTATAGAAATAGAGTCAGCATAAAATCATTACTATAAATTTTATCAAATAATTTTTATAGAAATAGAGTCAGTAAAAAATCATTACTATAAAAAAAACATTGCGTATATTCACAATGATCATGCGTTAAAAATATAATAATTGAATTCAAGACTGAAGCTTTTCAATTATTAACTGTAATAGTCTATTGATTTTCCACAAATTCGAAAGAGATTCACCAGAGGATTCCCAATACATGATAGGATTCCCTAATTCATGTGGTGGATTCCATTATCACGCAAAACTTGAAACAGTTAATTTCTTATAAATAATTACGCCGTAAGGCGTTTTTCTTTCAGAAGTTCGTTTTTAGAGCACTGTAGCATCGTCGTCCCTCCGTCCAACCATTTCCTGCCACAATTTTTGTCCCTTCGGCAACCCATTAACTTCCATGTCTGTCATTTTTTTGTCGTGTCTTCCTGTCCACTCTGTTTTTTGCTGGTTGTTTAGGGTCAGACCATGATTCCGCAGGAGGATATTGTTTCTGCCAAGGGCGAGGGAGAGGCACAGATGCTGAAGAAGAAGGGAAAGAGAAGGGGTTTGAAGCTGAATGTGGGAAATGTTTCATTGAAGAAAATTCTCAGTGGATCCATCCCGGGGGCCAGCACATCCATCTTTATCATAAACTCAATGTGAGAAAGTATTGTTGCATAAAGAAAGGTAAGGGAGCTCCCCTAATATGCCTTCCAGTTCCAGCTTCCCTTCGCTCAGTCCCCAATCCTATTGACCTACAATATGTTTATCCATCACTAGCAAAGGCATAAGTACCCTCCATTAGTTCCATACCGGGGGAAAGTGCTAGATTTTTATCATTCAAACTAGCATTATGATCTTAGGATCTTTAACTGAGAGAATAACATGCATAGCAATGAAACACAAGAGACAAGAGACACAAAGAATTTTCCTCAGGGAAACCATAAAGGAGAAAACCCCACAACTTCCTTAGATATAGAATTAGCACCAAAAGTAAAACCCAAAAACATAAAGATGATATCCCGACAGCAGTAGTCTTTCACTTGTCCCAACAACTTCTCCTCTCACTCATGCACCCCAATGAGTGAGTGTGTGTGTGTTACATAGAAAGGCTCACTCTCTATTTATATTCTTTCATTCACTTGAAACTCACTCCAACATGTCGGCCTCACAACAATTAATTACTAGAGCTGACATCTCTAGGAGTGTCTAATAACCCTAGTGCCCCACAACTTGTGGGGACTTTGCCTCCTTCGACCAACAAGGAGGGTTATCCTTAACACAATGGTGGGGACTATTGCCCCGACTTACAATGACTCACCTAGGGGCGACTTCTCTAGGATAGTCTAATAACCCTAGGGCCCCACAATTACGGGGACTTTAACCCTTGACCAATAGGAGGGTTACCCACAATGACTTGACATGACTTGTTTACATTATAGAAACTCCCGATAGGAACATCGGGGAATTACATGATTCAAATACATTAAATAAACTTCCTGGAATAAACATTGGGGTACAATACATAATAAATACAAGTGAATACATTCCGAAGTTACAATTACATCAACACTCCCTGTTAACTAGGAATGTATTCTCTCGACACAATTTATCAGCATAAGTATTCTTCTCTGTATCATCTGAATCATCATCAAGTTATTTTCATCTTCATCTGGATCTGTATCATCACTCGATTTGGATCATCATCACTAGATCTATATCATCACTCGATCTGGATCGTCACTCGATCTGGATCATCATCAGTGGATCTAGACCATCACTCGATCTGGATCATCATCAGTGGATCTAGATCATCACTCGATCTAGATCATCACTGCTGGATCATCATCACGAGTGATATCTCATGATTCTTCTCATCAGAGGAAGTTCTATAGAGCCAGCCCTTTTTCATGCTCGATGCACATCTATAGAGCCAGTCCTTTTTCATACTGGATGTATCATCACAGAGCTAGTCCTTTTTCATACTAGATGTGGCATCTACATAGAGCCAGTCCTTTTTCATACTAGATGAGTCTTCATAGAGCTGGTCCTTTTTCATACTAGATGTGGGATCTACACAGAGCCAGTCCTTTTTCATATTGGATGAGTATTCATAGAGCTAGTACTTTTTCATACTAGATGTGGGATATACACAGAGCCAGTCTTTCTTCATACTGGATGATTCTTCACAGAGCTAGTCCTTTTTCATTCTAGATGTGGGATCTACATAGAGCCAGTCCTTTTTCATACTGGATGAGTCTTCACAGAGCTAGTCCTTTATCATACTAGATGTGGGATCTACACATAGCTAGTCCTTTTTTATACTGGATGAGTCTTCACAAAGCTAGTCCTTTTTCATACTAGATGTGGGATCTACACAGAGCCAGTATTTTTTCATACTAGATGTGTCTTCATAGAGCCAGCCCTTTTTCATGTTGGATGTGGGATCTACACATACATCTAAAAATGGAAGGAACCAATCCTCTCACCATGTCATAGCTCTTACATCTAACCATGGAAGGAACCAATCCTCTCACCATGTCAGAAGGGCTCACGAAATCATCACTTCCCTTTGGAAGGAACCTCGATCTGGAGAACACCAAGCTTCTCCCTAAAGTACTCAAACTTCAATTTGGCCATTTCTAGCATAGAATCACATCAAGTTTGATTACGTCCAAGGATAGCCTATGAGATTTACTAGGACCTATTACATCTGAGGACAACCTACAGGACCATTTATGTCTGAGCAACCTACGAGCTTTGCGAGGATTTATGCTCAAAGATCCTGTCTCACCAGCTATGCTAGAACTCTCTCTTTCAAGATTTCTTGATCTGGATCACAAACTGGAGCTTCACTGCTCCTCTCTGCATCATACAAAAATGCAAGTCAGATCAATCAAATCAAATAGTAGTTTTCAAAAGAAACATACTACCTCCCAAATTGCAAGTGGAAAAATATTTTGCCTCGGCTGTACTCAGTACCATGCAGGACTCCATCCCGCCAAACCAATAGAGCACACTTGATTCCATACTGAAGTAGCACCTCGAAGTGATTTTCCTATCAATGGTATTGCCTGCCCAATACAAATCCTCATAACCCTCCAGGTTAATCTTTTGATTCACCTCATACTTGAGCCCATAATCAAGTGTACCCTTCAGGTACCTCACTGCATGCTTTGCAACCATCAAGTGAACATGTCTCAATGTGTTCATAGCAAAGCAAATATCTGGTCTCATATTCGTTAGGTACATCCAGGAATAAATCATCTAACAATACATCATGGCATCAACCGACCTTGATGATGCAACACTCAATAGCTTCAAGTTCGATGCCATAGGTGTGGTCATGGCCTTACAGTCCATTATCCTAAACCTCTTCAGGATTTCTATTGCATACTTCCCTTGTCCACACCTCTATTCCTAGAACATAGTGCATCATCCCCAAGTCCTTTATCTTGAACTCGGTAGCAAGTCTTCTTCTTGCAAATTTAATGAGTTCCTCTTTTCTGTGAGGAACAAGTCATCGACATATAAGTGGAGCATCACTGGTATTCTGCCTTCAACCTTGAAGAAAAGGTTAGAATTTGCTTTACTCTCACTAAATCCTAGAGTCATCAATAATATGTCCATCCTATTGTACCATGTTGAACCTCAGGATATTCTGTAGTCATTCCCTCTGAAGCGAAGCATCATACTCCCTCTGTCTTCCGTACTAAAACATTATGCACAAAAGTGACAAGTAATTTCCTATGCTACTAATATTCTATGTATCTATATAGACTTCCATCTTCAACCATTGTAGCAAAGGTTAATATCTTCATCAAGCTCATCATGTATGTGTTTCAACTCCCACTGGCTACAAATGTCTCTTCATAGTCTATGCCTTCTTTTTGTGAGAAGCCTCGTGCTGCGAATCTTGCCTTGTATCCCACAATGTTTCCATCTACTGCATGATGGAACTACGAACTTCCCTTCATGTATCGATACTATATCCTAGACATCATTCTTCTTGAATTGGTCTTCCCTTTCTTCTTGGTTACTTCTTCATGGCTGGAAGGTTGTGCATCAATGATGTTGCTGCATTCGTCATAATTCTTCATCTTGAACTGTCATTACTTGTTCTTCGGAACAAGTCTCATCGTTCTTTTCTTGTAGGCGATTATGTATGTGATATTTCCTACAAGTCAAATGTATTTGTATGGTTAGAAACATTTCATAAGGAATATTCATACTGGCAAATTCTTATCCATAAATATATGATCATCCAACTACTCTAGCCAATACAACAATCATCCATATCTCACGGAAACTTTTCTAGATTCCTTCCATCTCTACCAGGACAACATCGAGATTGTGCACTAATCCAATATGTCAGCAAAGAGGTTTCATTCTAGATAAGCAGCAATGGAGAGTTGTATAGCACCATGAGCTACTTACCCATCACATGCATATTAGTAGTATACTGTCATTAATGCAAACATTCTATCATGCATATTACATCAACTGAATATAAACAAATGCATAACAAAACAATATCATGAAATGACAATTGAATACTTATCTTTATTTGTTTCATGGGTAGACTCCTTCTTGAGCCTTCAGCTTCATCATCTTCTTCATTCATATTAGCATCGTTTCTTATCCAAGTGATAAGATGGATAAGAAGTTCTTCAAGAGTTGAGTTCTTCATATTCCTCATTGCTTGAGGGATCTACTTTGGATGGTGAGATCTTGATCTTCATTTGCTCCCATATTCTTTTCTCTTATTATGAGTGGAGCTTCTTCTTCTTCCCAGAGCCTGCTGAAGGTAATCACTTCCTTCTGGCACACATTCCTTGCATGAATGAATCCCATGATCCTGGGAGGACATTCAAGGTGGCTATCACTACTTCTTGATTCTCCACCTCTTCTTCTACTGCTACAATTTGTTCTTTGATTTGAAAGACCCTCGCAAAGTATGAATGTATGGTCTCTGCATTCTGGATCTTCACATTCTTCAACTGTTTTCTTAAGGTCTTATTCTAATTTATGTTCTTCCCTTCAAATTGCTTGGTCAAGGAATCAAGCATCTTTGGTGTCTTTAGGGAAGATACTTGTGGTACAAGTTGATCCGTGATTGAATCAACAATGATCTTCTAGGCCTTGGTCAAATTCTTCTTGTGTAAGGCTTTGAGCCTCATCTCCCTCTGGAACTGGAACCTCTCTACTCTTGTAGGTGTCCAATTCATTTTCTTCAGAGAGATCATATAATTCCATGTTTGTAATTTGTCAACTTCACCAAGATTATCATCAAGCTGATGTGATAGATCACTTTGAAATGAGAACCTCAAATGAAAATAACAAAAGATTAGATCTTACCGATTTGAGGTGTTCGTCCTGGTTCTGGAGTTGGCTGATCTAGGGTTTGTCAGAGAAACCCTAATTTTCAAAACTTGGAATCTTTCAGACTTGATTGGATAGAAAGATAGATCTCTTCAAGGAAAGCTATCTAATGTACTCTTTTTCTGAAAATAGTGGAGGGAAGCTCCCGAAACAGGAAGCCCTAGTTTTCCATTTTCTTCTACATAAATGCTAGATACTGTTTCTGCGATATCTCTGAAATTATTGCTCCTCTATGTCTGAAACTTCACACTAAAACTAGTACAAAATGAGGAATTAGCTACTAAGTGACTAAAAATTCTAGTCACCATAGGTTTTTCAAGTGATTTACTACTAAATATGGGAAATTTTGATTGATCCAACTATAAACGACTAAAATTAACGACTAATTTAGTCACCAGTTAACAAATATGACTAGATAATAAGTGACAGAATTAAAAATGACTAACATAAACAACTAATTTAGTAACGGCATAAAAAATGACTATCTATAAGAATATGAATTAGTCATTTATGTTAGTCATTTTTTATTGTGTCATGAAAAATTGCAAATTTGACAATGAAGTGTAAATTAAATTTTGTAAATTGTAATACCTTCTATGAGTAATATTGGTGCCATGCACCTCAATCTTCAGAGATCCACCAAACTAATTGCGTGAATTTTCTCTTGACCATCTTTATCCTTGCTACAGCATTGAAGCGAACCCGACTAAGCTCGTTCCAAAGGAAAATTAGGTTCCTACATCAATTACGAATTAGGTACTAGAACCAATACCATATTGATACCTAGCTAGAAGAACCATAGTCATACATCCCCTTGAGAACCGGCCATTCGGATGCACCTCCTCCACGTAGACTTACCAAATGCATCCAATGCATGGAAAAAAAAACATGTCCACTTTGGATCTATGGGCTGAAGGTATCGTTCGACCCCTACTCCCCTATTTTTTGCACTCGATACCCTATTTTTTCAGATGATAGGTCACTTCAGGATCTCGCAGTGACCAATCGAAGCGCTTCAAAGGTATGGTTCTTGTCACTCTGACCATGTTCATCACTACAATCAATAACCAGTTGTTATGGATTTTTACAGGTCTCAATGCTGCCAGAGTTACTGCTTCCACTTTATATTCACAATTATCACCATCTCCAGCCTATGTGCTCATAACCATATGCATTTTGATCTTTCATCTTGAGAAAAGCATGAGCACTCTCCTGCAATTCCACTATTTGCAAAGGTCACTGGTTTTTGCTAATCAACATTCCTCACACGCTCCAAAGGAAAACTAAAGCAGACATTAGAAGAAGTGATTAAACTTTGCAAGGAGGTTTACTTGTTGCAAATGTCATTGTAGAGCAGGGGTCGAATGATACTTTCAACCCACAGATCCGAAGTTGATGTGTTTTTTTGGCCATGCATTGGATGCATTTGGTAAGTCTACGTGGAGGCACATTTGAATGGTCGGTTCTCAAGAGGATGCAGGGCCCTCATCTATGGCTGTTTCCGGTCGTCGTCTCGAAGAGTATTGATCAAATTTTGGTACCAGTCGGAGTCGATGATTTGGTCGAGAAGTGGCGACTACGACCCGTTTCCACGCCAAATCGTCGACTCCGTAGACTACTCCATTTATAAAACTAAACAACTTACATGATAATTATTAAAAAAATATAATATATAACTAATTAACATAATTTATATAATAAAATAATAAAAATAAAACAAAAATATATATAACAAAAACAAAAAAAACCTATATAATTTATCTATAAAAAAATCTATTTAATTTATATAGTAAAATAATAAAAATAAAACAAAAGAATCTATTCTGCCACCCAACTCTCCACCCAATAGCTCTCCACCCACCTCTGTTACGGCATGATGTTATATTTTCCTGAAACGCATGGAGATTTCATCCTCTAATTCCATTAATGACTACTCAGATCGTTGGCAACAAATAGCTTGTATAAACTACTATATCATTGAGGAGATTGGTATGGATAATTACCGCGGTTGATGGTTTACAATTTCAGTATTACCATTGCTTCCAAGATAAAACAACACTGGAGAGAACCTGGAGGCTTGTGAAGAGATGGACAAGAAATTTTGCAGCTCTAGAGTCAACATCTCCTTCTTTCCTTACAAAATCCCTGGTAATTTTCTTGGTTCAGTGTGAATTGATCAATTTTGCTCGATTATAATATTGAAAGTTTCTTAGTTTAGTGTGAATTGGTAAATGTTTCATGAAGAGTAGGTAGCTAGGTTAAAATCACTGATAAGTTTCTTTTTACTGGGGATTTTTATCATTTAGCCTGGGCATTGACATTGACCCTTGGCATCGAATGAACTACTGACATCACCTTGTCTTAAGTGCTTGCTCATCTATGCGACATGTTACTAGATCTTGGGTCTCAAGCTGTGTCGATCCAACTAACCACCTACAAATTGATATGGATCTGGAACTGGAACCCGTGGCTTTTCTTTCTTAGCCACGTCTCACCTAATACCCACCCCATTGAACCCCTCCATAGTTGTCCCATGTCCAAGTAGAATGACATATATAGAATGGACATCCATGTTGAAAACACCATTTTTGTGAGGATGCTCTGGTACAATACACAGTTACCACAAATATTGATTCCATGAGAGAGGTGCACTCCCTATTTACTGTCCAAGTCGTGTGGTACTAGTCTATAATTCATCTCTGATATTCAAGTTGACTGTGTGGTACTAGCTTACAGCTAAGGGGTATGCAATTTGGGAGGTGTTGTGGACAATTTTAAGTTTGACTAGCTTGCTTTAATGTTGTCTGTCCATATGTCTGGTCCCAGGGGTCCTCAAAAACTAAATAGCTTCTCCCACTTGCAATGCTAAAGGAAACTGAACAGGTTATGTGAGGAACACTATTAGTAGAATATCTTCTTCTGCTCCAAGAAATTCAACTGTGAGGCCATAAACATATACAGTTGGCAGTTGTGGCAAGTGATGAGACTATAATGGCAAGATCATTTCCACACCGAATGATACATAAAACATTTAAGTGCTATTAGTCAGCCCAAATGAATAATCTTCTTACAATGATCTCATCAAAGCAGACATCCCTTGTAGATATTTTTCTCAATTAAAACTGACTGCAATCCAAAAAAATTATGAATCCCAACAAAAAAATGTCCTTTCCTTCAAGGACATATTCCATCAACATGATTCTCACTTTGAAAACTTATTTCTTCCCTGTGGCTCTTTTGGAATATACGTATTCTTGTTAGAATATAATCTGTAGGTATTATATATTGTAAATAAATAAATAAATCTGAATAGTAGGAAGCCGAAAAGGCTAGGTGGAAGGTGAAACACAACCATCATATGATTTGTATAAGTATATGCATTAGCAAAGGAATAAATTGAATCAGGAGTTATTACCTATCAGTGGTATCAGATCGGGTTCCTGCAATAACTCCTGGCTGCATTTCAGTCCTGGCATTCTGCCAAATTCATTTTCGGCTTCCTGCTCCGTCAGTCTGCCAGTCGCATGCATTGTATGTGTTACAATTCCTTCACGATTGAGTTTTGTGTGCTGCGATTTTGTAGAGGAAACCCTAATCCCGACGCATTTTGTATGTGTATTATTCTGCTACACACCTTAACCAGAGCAATATCCTGTGCACTCTTGTATGCCTCCAGTGTGCCATCCGCTGCCTCTTTCCTCTCCTCCTCAGTCTTAAACTCCACGAGATAGCGATTGTAATCTCCATTTAGCTTTTGTTGTGTATTGATGTTGCTGTATATTTTTTATATGCATGGATTACTACGATCTCCTCCTTCTGCTGCGTGAGTTTGAGTATATATGCTTTTGAGACTGCAATCTATATGCTGCGTGAGTTTGAGGTTATATATTGAATCTTTGTGCAGCTTGTGGGGACAAGAATAAAGAATTTGTGTGAGAGATGGTATCATGGCGACTATGTGAATATTAGTCTCGCAATGATTCAGTAAGATCTTGAAGAATTCATATGCCCATCTTTTGGCATCAAAAGGCGCCGAAGCACTTAGTTTTTCTTCCTATCGAGTGACTAGGAAGAAAGAAAATGTGCAGTTACTCTGGATCTATTAATATTCAGAAGTATTGAACAGACAAATTAGATCAAATATTTCTGCGACCACATTGAAAGATGTGCTGAAGAGTGTTGTGATCTATGCTGCGATATGCGTTGAGTATCTGTGATCTATGCTGCGATTTCATGAGGGAGTGATATATGCGTTGAGTATCTGTGATATATGCTGCTGTGATCTATGCTGTGACCTATCTTTTTTTGCTGAAGACTGCATGCATGCTCCATTGGAGATAGCCACGTTGGAGATAGCCTGTGTTGGAGATAGCTGCGTTGAGTTAGCTGCCTACGTTGGTTAAGCTAGCTGCATGTGTTGAAGCTGATGCGTTTTGGGAATACACAAACCCTAATCTCTACCCTAGCTATTTGCGTGGAAGTTTAACTGGAAAGTTTGTGAATGTTTTTCATATGCAGTAAAAGAGGTAATATTGCTGCTGTATGAACTTGAGATTGTTGAGTATGAGTTATGATCAGTGTGGAGAAATAAATATATTGTACGGCCTGTAATTGTGGTATATATCCGTTGAGTATATATACTATGTGGATTCTAGAAACTTTTTTTATGTTGCTGGTGTATACATGCTGCTGTCTACTTCCTGAAATGCTGCTGAACCTGTGGAGCTGCCTACGTATCAAGTGAGCCTGTGTACTTGAAGACCGATCTCAATATTCAAAAATTCTGATACTGAGACTTATATATTGCTAGTGACTGATATATTTGGTATTGAAGAAGCCTGTGTATGCTATAAACTTGCATTGTATTCACCTTGGCAGAGACTGTAAACCTGCAAGGTTATTGATTTTCTATTTCTCTTTGTAAATTACACTAACAGTTGTAAAAATTGTAATCTATAGCATCTATAATTGGTGCCACTCTCACTGGAAAAGACACTTATTCAGAATGGTGGAGGAAGACAAAATATTCCTTCATCTACAATGACCTTTGGGATGGCATTTGCGAAGGCACCACAATAGAGACAACAGCCGGAAAGACCATAACAAGAGACCCTGAACCTCCAGAATCCAAGAAAGAGAAGGGCATTTGGAGAAAAAAATACAAGAAAGCTTTAGCGGTAATCACTGCCACAGTCAGTGAAGAGGTGAGCCAACACATATTGCCTACAAAATCATGTTTTGAAGCACTAAAAACATTAAAAGATCTGTATGATTCACACTCTGAAATGGAAGTTATTCAACTAATGTTAAAACTATTCAGTCTTGAAGTAAAAGACAATGATCCCATGTTAGCTGCCTCTAAAATCAAAGCTATCATGCACAAGATTCAAGCCTCTGGTATGAAACCAAATCTTCCCCTTGCAGCATTTGTAAAATCTTTGTATCCTACTCACTCCAACTATCTTGAGTCATTGCAAGCTAGTGACAAGTTCAAATCACTAACATTTGACACCTTGGTAGAAAAGATAGCTGACAGAGAGAAAGCCTTTGGTAAGAAGACAACTGAGCATACTGGAGAATCACTTTGCTTTGCTCAAAAAGCAAAGAACCACACCAAAGACCAATCCAAAGATCATCCCAAAGGAGAAAGCAGCAAGAGAGGCAGAGGAAGAAGAAACTTCAAAGGCAGAGGGGGAAGAAACAACTTCAGCAAAAGATCAGATCTGCAGTGCAAGCATTGTGGAAAGACTGGACACACATCAGATCAGTGTTGGGCTTCATGGGACTCCATCAAAGACAAGCATAACCAGAAGAAAGATGATAATAAAAATCAAGATGCTAGTAAATCTTCTGATTCTGCTCATTGTATTGTTGCACATTGTAATCTTGGAATTAATGAAATGACTTCACTTTCATCTTACAAAGATTATTGGCTTCTTGATACTGGTGCAACATCACACATGACATTTAGAAAAGACTGTTTTGAAGAACTTAATGAAACAATAGATGGCATAGTTTACTTTGTAGATAAGTCAAGTATTAAACCAAAGGGAATGGGCACCATTCGACTGAAGATGCCTAGATTCCCTGATTTCTTGTTGAAGAACGTTCTCTATCTTCCAGAGTTGTAGAGAAGCCTGCTGTCCTTGGTGGAGATTCGACAACGAGGACATTCCATCCACATGTTTGATGGAATCGTAGAAATAAGAAAGTCCTCTGACAACCAAGTCATCATGATTGGATACGAAGATGGGAAGCTGCTGAAGCTAAAGGGTTCACCTGCAAGAGTTCAAAACTATGCCTACCTCTCTCAGCATGGAGAAGGTAATTTGTCATCTAGTTCATTGTGGCATGTAAGATTTGGTCATCTAAATTATAACAGTCTTCATTTGTTGAGAAAGAATGGTGTATTTGGTTTTCCCACCATTCCCAAAGAGAAGAACAAATGTGATGCATGTATATTAGGGAAACATATTTAGATACCATTCCATGAATCTAATTTCAGAGCAAGTAGGAAATTAGAATTAGTGCATTCTGATTTATGTGGCCCAATGCCAACACCTTCAGCAAATTGGAATAAGTATTTTATGACATTTGTTCATGACTACTCAAGAATGTGTTGGATTTACTGTTTAAAGACAAAATCAGAATCATTTCAAACATTCAAATATTTTCATGCATTGATAGAAAAACAAGCACAATAAAAAATTGGTACACTTCATACTGATAATGGGAAAGAATACACTTCAAATGCTTTTGAATATTATCTTCGCCAACATGGAATTGCACATCAGACTACAGTTCCCTATAATCCTCAACAAAACGGTGTAGCAGAAAGAATGAATAGAACCATAATGAATATGGTTCGCTCAATGATGTTTTTCAAGAATGTAAAACTAATGTTTTGGGGTGATGCAGTAAAATGTGCAGCCTATTTGAGAAATAGAAGTCCCTCAAATGCTCTTGATAACAAGACTCCACATGAAATGTGGTTTGGCCATCTCCCTTCAGTCAGGCATCTCAGAGTTTTTGGTTCCACCTATTATGCCTTGATTCCAAAGGAGAAAAGAAACAAGCTTGGTGCTCGAAGCAGAAAATGCATTTTCCTAGGGTACGAAGAATACTCCAAAGCATACCGTTTGTATGATGAGGTAAACAAGAAATTTGTTATTTCCAGACATGTCATTTTTCTTGAGACTAATAAAAATGACCAGTCCATTGAGAGACAGCTTGATCATTTGGAAAATTATCCTCATCAAAAGACATATTCTGAAAATGAATATGAAATTCCAAACCTTGAAGGGGGGATTCCTATTCTAGATCAACCTTTGGAATTTCCATATGAAGCACCAACTCCCCCGCATGAAGAAGTTCCTGCTACTTCACCTGAACAAGAGGTTCAACTAGATGAGGTGATTGAGAGAATTGAAAGACTCTCAACCAATGATGAAGCGCCACCAGCTGATCAACCAAGACCATCATGGAATATTCCTAAATGGGCCACAAAGACACTTGAAAGTGTCCATCCGGATGAAGTTGGAAAGATGGGAACAAGAAGTTCGAAAAGACATGGAGGAGAAGCAGATAATTCAGGTGATGACATGGATGTATCATTTGATTGTGAATTTAATTTATCTGCTAACTTTGAACCAACTTCCTTTGAAGAATATTCTACTTGTGTTGAGTGGAAAGAAGCTATGCAGAATGAGTATGCTGCACTCATAAAGAATGGAGGCTTGGAAGCTGGTTGACCCTCCAGTTGGAACCAAACCAATTGTCTGCAAGTGGGTTTACAAGAACAAATACAGATCAGATGGCTCACTTGAAAAGCACAAAGTGAGGCTTGTAGCAAAAGGCTATGCACAGAAGGAAGGAATTGACTATGAAGAAACGTTCTCTCCTAAAGCAAAATGGGCTACTATCCATACCTTACTCTCTTTAGCTGCTCAGAAAGGGTGGAAAGTTCATCAGATGGATGTGAAGACTGCTTTCTTGAATGGAGACTTGAAAGAGAATGTCTTCATGTCTCGGCCAGAAGGCTTTGTTGTGAAAGGAAAAGAACAAAAGGTATGCAAGCTTTTCAAATCCTTGTATGGCCTAAAACAAGTGCCTCGCGCATGGTATGAAAAGTTAACCGAGCATCTTTTGATGTTAAATTTCGAACATTTTGATCTTGATGATGCAACACTGTTTATAAAGAAAGTTTGAAGATCTGTTGTGTATCTTGTGGTGTATGTAGATGATCTTTTGATGTCAGGGAACAATGAGAGCTATATAGCATCCATAAAGAAAGATTTGAAAAAGATCTTTGAAATGACAGATATGGGACATATCCACTATTAATTAGGAATTGAAGTCACTCAACATCCTAAGTACATATTCCTATCTCAGAAAAAATATGTTGGAGAACTACTAAACAAATTTTGCATGACAGAATGCAACCCTATATCTACTCCAATGGAACAGAAAATGAAGCTCACATCAAGTGAAGGAAAAGAATTTGAATATGTGACCAAGTATCGACAACTTGTAGGAAGTCTTATCTACCTTACAACAACTAGACCAGATATTTCTTATGTTGTTGGCATACTTTCAAGGTTCATGCATAAACCTTGTGAAGGACATTGGTCAGTTGCAAAGAGGTTTCTAAGATACTTGAAGGGGACTCAAGACGTTGGACTCAAGTACTCTAAAGGGGATGACTTCAAACTTATTGGGTACTCGGACTCAGATTTTGATGGCGATAAGGAGACAGGAGTATCAACTTCTGGATACACTATGAGTCTTGGATCAGTAGCTGTCTTGGATCACGTAAACAGTCAGTTCCAGCAGATTCAACAATAGAAGAAGAATATGTGGCTGCAGCTGAAGCAACGAAATAAATAGTATGGTTTAGGAAGATACTTGAAGATTTGCAAGAAAAATAAGAAAATTCCACTCCATTATTGGTCGACAATACTTCTGCAATCAAGCTGGCTAAGAATCCTAGATTCCATGATCGAACCAAACACATCAACACAAAGTATCATTTGATTCGACATCATGTAGAGGCCAAGACAGTCCATCTTCGACATTGTTCCAAAAATGATCAAATTGCAGACATCTTCACCAAAGCACTTGGACGAGAAAAGTTTGAAAGATTCAGAAACATGCTCGGACTTACGAACACCCCTTCGAATCAAGAGGGGGATTGTTAGAATATAATCTGTAGGGATTATATATTGTTAATAAATAAATAAATCTGAATAGTAGGAAGCCGAAAAGGCTGGGTGGAAGGTGAAACACAACCGTCATATGATTTGTATAAGTATATGCATTAGCAAAGGAATAAATTGAATCGGGAGTTATTACCTATCAATTCTTTAGGGTAAATTATGGTTCTCAGAAGACCCTGTGTTATAATCATCCTGAATTATGTATGTTTCTTCAACCATGCTTTCAAATTTCCATTTACATTCTTCATTGTTCAATTCAAATTCATGCCCGTGGTAAACTGAGCTAGAGGAAGAAATTGTTTTGGCGCAAATAGCATAAATTTTCAATAAAACCAAGAACGTAATGCCACCCAAAAGGATTAAACTCAATACAATTGCAATAGAGATGCTAGCTACTGCTCTCTTTGTTATTTGATTCCTTCTAGATCTTGAATATTCCAATGAAACCTATGAGCAGGGAGCCAACGACTTTCCGGAGAGTCCAGTATTTCCCACAAAATAGATCCAATTCCATTTGGAAGCACTTAATGGAAACTGTCCTTGGAGAAAATTATTGGATAAGATCAACTCATCCAAGCTTCTAAGATCCCCAATCTCATCAAGAACTTGACTACTAAGTTGATTATTGGAGAGATCGAGAACTTCAAGCATCATTAAATCCCCAAGTGAAAAAGGAATACTTCTAGACAAAAAATTACCACTCAAGTCTAGCATGACTTGTAGATTACCAATATTTCCAATCTCCACTGGAATTGATCCTATCAAATAATTGTATGAGAGCCTCAAGTCATAAAGTTTTTCACAGTTTTTGATAAAAGAAGGGATTAGTACAGAAAAGTTATTCTTTTGCAAATAGAGAACATTCAAGGAAACAAGGTTCCCCACCTGCCTTGGTAAACTACCCCAAATCTTATTATTGTCAAGAGAAAGAGTGAGTAAACTGGTACAATTCCCAAGTTGAGATGTAAGTGTTCCATTAAATTCATTGAAGGAGATTTTTAGCTCTCCAAGCCCGTAGAAATCACCAAACCATCCAGGGATAGGTCCAGAGAAATTATTATTATTCATATCTAGATGACTCAGATGCGTGCACTTAGAAAGCTCTGCAGGTAACCCACCAGTGAGCTTATTCCAAGATAAGTCCAACAGATTGAGCTCCAGCATCTAGCCAATCTCTTTAGGAATTTTGTTGTTCAAGCCATTTCTACCTAGTCGGTGACGGCTTAAACCTATAGAATCAACTGGAATCATCCAATTGGGACAGGATTTCCCATGAAAAAACTATTATTTGTCAAGTCCAATGTTTGGAGAAAACTTGAACCACAAAAAGGAATTATGCTTCCATTCAATTTGTTGTTCTAGAAATTGACACTAGTCAGGTTTTTCAAATGAATTAGGTCTCTAGGAAGAAGTCCTTCAAGGGAATTATTACACAGAACAAGCATATGCAAACCTTCAAGCATTCCAAAAGATTGTGGTATTGTTTGAGAGCTTATTGCAAGAAGCTTAGTTTTTTTGATTTCTTGTCCAATACTTCGCTTAACTCTTTGTGTTAAACAAATTATAAATATAAGTTTGTTTTCTTGAGTGGATTGCTTCCCCGATAGCTTCAACTCTTTACACATTGTTTGTGTTTATTTGGATAAATGTCCTAATTTTTCTTTACCATGAAGGTTAAGGTATATATACATTATATATGCTTCGATGGCTAGGAAGTGAAAGCTGTACGAGAAATCCGCTAGCAATTGTCTTAATTTAGCAATGGATAGCTTTTTCAGGTTGTTTTCCAATGGAATGGCCTGAACGAATCCAGAGTGTCTAGTGTCTTATAGAGAGCAGCATCAATTGTGTGCCTTCGAGATACATGAGACCTGATGATGAGAAACCCTCAGAACAGAATCTTGTGGAAGAGGAGATACCCATCATAGATATCTCCGGTCTCTGTGACGAACGATGGAGAAATACTATGGAGGAAATCTCAGTTACATGTTTATACTGGGGATGCTTCCAACTGATAAATCATGGAGTTTCTCCAGAGCTTCTCATGGCCGGACGTGAGGTATCGAAAGAGTTCTGTGATGTTCCATTAGAGGAGAAGCAGAATCATGCAAATGATCCTCTAACTTATGTTGGATATGGCAGTCGAATTGCTGTGCAGAAAGGTGCAATTCTTGACTGGGGGGGTTACTTTTTCCACCACTTTTTTCCTCTTTCCATATGAGAGGAGCACAAATGGCCATCCAAACCAGAGGAATATAGGTGATGAAATAATAGTCAGTGTGCCCCATTTTATTCAATGACGCAATTTCATGCTTTTATTTGGACTCATTAGTTTCTTTAGCACACCTACATAGTTTGTGGTTGGATCTGGTCGATGGAGATTGAAAGATAGTTATAAAATGGAGCAGAAGCAGACAATACCCTAGCAAACTTTCACTACAAGCCTCATGAAAAACCTCTTGTATTGCAGCCTCATCTTGAATACAATAGGGCAATTTTTCAAATTCAACTTTGGGATTGTAGATGTTCACATGCACCCTAGACAAAATCCATTATCCCTCTTATTGCAAGAGGATGAGATCTCACCATTATTGATTTGTAGATATCCAGGATGTAGCCAAATCCTCACATTAGCTCACCTAAAAAAGATTCATTGTTTCTCTACACAGGCTGGTCTTCATATGACTTCTATAATAGGGACATCATGTCTACATAATTCCTTCATTCATATCCCTATACAACAGGCTCTGCAGGATCTGATTTTTCCAAATGTTGCTCAAAATTTGTCTGCAAAGTATGCACAATAAAATGTCAAAACAGTCCCTAATGTGTTGCCTTAGCTGCTGAGGTAGGCCAGCAAGCTCACACAAATTTGCATTGCTCGAAATAATGCCTCCAAATGCATGTGCATGCATTTTGAGGTGTAATATGACCTATGCCTACTATTCTTATGGTTACATCTAGAGCTTGAATAATCTTAGTCCTTTTTCCATTTTTACCTTAGGGACATTGTGTCACATACATGGAGTGAAAATTAACATTATCTCCTCGGGAATCCCTGATTTTCCATGGACAATATTGTAATGGTTTTGCACTGAAACATTTTACTGCTAACATTCTACTCTGACATGATGAATTGTTATTTGTTGAGTTCACTATAGGTGAATAATTATGATTTTTCGCAATTCTATGGGCTACATTATTAGGAACTTACATCCTGCAAAGTGGTAAATGATGCATGGAACGTTATGTAGAGCATGTCCATTTGCTTTGCCTGATGTAGGTGGTGAACATAATGGACAACCATCAAACGACTAGAGAGGGTTGTGCAACATTACATCATACATGCCTTACTTCAATGTGGGCACATATGTTGTGGTCGAAAGAATTATTGGTTCATTGTATCCACACAAAGCAGAGTTTATTGAAAAGATTGCCTAGGATCCTGATATGTAAGTTTAACCAATGCTTCTATAATATTCTGCAGTGAATGTAGATTATTTTTTGAATGATTAAAGTGTTTGCAGACTAGTTAAATTAAAATGGATTTTTATATAGTTTTCTTTCTCTTATTTAAATGGTAATGATGATTTTTCCCCCATAATTGTGTATGATTTCTGGGTATTGTCATCTTAGCATAAGGAGTCATGTATTTCAAAATTCTAGGTTTAAGGAGTTTTTTTTCACCAAATTCTAGGTTAGCAAAGATCATTATTTTGTATGTTTTTAATCTCAACAGCTGCAGTTTCATTTTTGTATCTTTTATGTGAATTCCTTAGAAACTTGTATGGAAGTTGGCCTCCTGATTGGATTAAAATGTTTCAAATATATGTACACAACATGAATCTTGAAGAGGAATAGATGGTAAAAAACAATCCAAACATAGGATAAAATACTGGACTATACTTATTTAAAGGTCATACACACTGATGTGATCCAAAGATGCAAGCGAAAAGTCATATGCTATAAATTTCTTTAGACAAGCATTCCTATTTCCCATATGATTCCAAGAGTAGTTTTGTGACATATTTTCCTTGGATTGACAAGAATGAGATGCGAGTTTCACAACAATGTAGCAAAATGCATGCAATGTAGTATTCTAAGTTATTTTATGTTAGGACCTATTTCAGACTGAAAACACAAGCGCAAAGAAGAGAGTGATAATTATAGTGTTGGCATGTATGCATGCCTACCAACCAACTAGGATATGAGATTGCTAAATCCAACATTGCCTGCACATTGTTGCACCTATAGGAAAATTGTATTGCTAGCCAAACTTCTCACCATGCTTCTCCTCCAATGGATGGCAATGTATGGTCAACACTAATGCTTATATACTGAAAGATAAGTTATATGCGACACCTCTCCTTTACCATATAGTTACTAGAAGATGCCTATCTAGATTCTAGTGTCTGGGAGCCTCTCAGACATAAGCTCAGCTCATTTCATAACCCAACAATATTTCTATTACCTTGACATGTAGTAAATACTTGTAAGACATCACACACACACACACACATTAAAATCTTGAGCAAATGTCTCACCAATTAGGTTAGAGGAAATTTGGGGTCTAAAATGGGCCTTATAAGAAAACGTGCCAAAATAAGTTTTTGTGAGTTGGAATTCAAGAACCAATAGAATTTAAACAAAATAAGTCAACCATAATGGTTGAATTGACATATTTGTCATTAAAAAAACTACTTTTTTTGTTCGTATTTTCGACATATCTCATTGTGTTTTCACTCAAATTTCGATCAGGAGAGCTCGTTGGATGCGGAATTTGATTCCGCATCTAACGAGTACCCACACTACATACTTTTGATGGACCCCGCTACCCTTCCCTGATGGACAGAATGTCCCGCTACTGACACTTGGTTGGCGCTTGCTTTCTCGTCCCAATTACTTCTTTCGAGAAGAGGGTGGTCCCCCTTTCTCGCTACGAAGCGATCCTAATTTCAACACGCTGCGTTTGACTTAAATAATCGAACCATGAGGCTATATACAGGGCTATCACCTTCTTTGGCCAGATATTCCAACCTTTTCATTCACTAGAATGCCTACCTAGTCACCTAAATCAAAGGGCACCGGCATGCCTGGCTCTTCCATCATCCAATTCACTTCAATGAATCGCGCGGAGAAGGCTTTCTGATACGATTTTTAGTATTTTCCCAATTCAGCGTCTTTTCCTCTCAATTCCTAGGCATCCATCCGATGCATTCTTTCCGATACAGTAGGCATTGAACCTTAGTAACACCGCATCGATAACTCACTAACTCAGTAATTTCCCCTGCTGTCGCATCCGATTGGTAATAGAGAAGAAGCCCGATCTCAGGGACGGAGTCGCTCGACCAAAGGGCCGCCATTGCTGTTCATTCATTCTTTATATATGTCATTACGCTTTTCATAATTGAGAAAATAGGAGATTGCTCCTGAGCCCGCAGGCGAGCCTAACCAAAGAGAGAGCAAGGTAGGATTTCACATTAGTGGGAAGTGTTACTCCCGGCTATGCCCAGGGCCCCGAGGGTCACCGAAGAACGCACATATAGTGCCTGGGATGCTAGTTTCACACAACTAACTTTGGTTATGATTTCCTCTCCCTTACGGTCGGCTCCGCACCTCGTTTTTCAGTGACTCTTTCTTGACTTCCATTCATTCTTTATATATGTAATTATGCTAGATTGTAAGGGGGCTCGTCGCGGGTTTCGCGCTACGTAGCTCAGTAGTTGGACTAACGCCCCTATTCACCGTAGGAATAATATTGGAGCAGCGCGTTTGAACTAACTAAGACACTTTGCGTTTGTCCCGTTGACTTTAGTCTCGTGGTCAATTCTTTATATATGTAATAAAACTAGATTCGGTATGGAAGAATGTGGTTTTCCAGGAATTCTTTATATATGTAATTATGCTAGATTCGGTATAGAAGAAAACTGGAATAACACTAGCGGTGTGAGTCGTATTCCATTCATTCTTTTCTATATGTAATAACACTAGATTCGTGATTTGATGCGATCCGATAGCGTGAAACTAATGCCCTTCCCCTCCTTGTGATGAGTAATCAATCTGTGGCTGCTGATGAGTTCAGTGATCGATCCGGACTATTGCTTATGAGTTCAGGTGATCCGGTGCTTTATATATGTAATTACGCTTAATTATGCTATATTGTAAGGGGGGGGCACCCAATAATGGTAATGGTCCTCCTTGGGCGGGTAGAGGGACAGTGCTCAGGGCTGGGATGAGTGTTGAGCGAGCTATCCCTTTACCTCGTGGGTAGGAAGGCACTCAATACTCCTCCTAAAAACACGGAGTACCCTCTCTGTTTTGAACACAATGATTAGATGCTACGTGGTTGCTTTCAACTTGCTTCCCTTTGTCCGAAGCGCCTTCTGTCTAAAAAAAAGTGATCTCATTAATCATGGTGATACTACTCAGCCAATATAACACTGAATGGGGTTGTTCACTTATTCTTTATAATCTTGCATAACATGACTTTCCACCTGTGACCATATTGACTAAATAAAACCGAAACCATGAATCTCTAAGCCATAAAGAACTGTGGATGGACAATTATGTGACATAATAAGATCTTCTAAAAAATATGAAATATTTAAAAATGCATGGAGAAGGAAGGACAAGATAAAAAAATCCCAAATATGCATATTAGAAGACTACCACAAATGCCTATCTCTAAAAAAGAAGCTGGTTACGCAAAGCCTCTAATTTTGGAATATTGAAAGCCATGACCTTAATTATCTCAGGTTTTATTATGAATTTCCAACCAGTCCATGAGGAAGAAAGGTTGTCTAGCTGCTTCTACAAGCCATCAATATCATAAGCAATTTGGAGGAGAATCATTATATAAGACATTCTAAAATAAGGCGGTGTCCATAATTTGATCCTCAGTTCACCTAAAAATAGTCCTACATAAATATATAAGCCAACTAGAAAAACCAAGAGGTTACAACACTGCTCCACTATGATGGTACACAAAAACTATTTATGAGCTTTTCTGATGTACGTACACTGTATTGAGATCGTTTATAGAGGGACATCATGGCAATCTGAAACCCTCTCTAGCATTCCCAGCCATTGCAACAACTCAAATAAAAAATACCTGGGCACTATGTCAAATGGGTTCTGAAAGTTCATGGAGCAACAAAAAGACTGGTGTTTATCCTTAGCTTATTTAGTAATGGCTCTCAATGTGAAAATGTTATCAAGTGCACAGTAGGATGAGATTAAGCCTGTTTCTCTTTTTACTTTGGTGCAAGTTTTCCTTTATTTCGTAATTTGACAGTATAGCTATCAAGGACAGAAGCATAAAGATTAGCTAAGGTGTGCCCTATCATGGTTGTGCTATAAATACTTAGATTAGTGGAGTCACTGCATTTGTTTATATATCTAAAACCCTAAGGTAGTATATACATTGTACAACCTCATTGAAAAGCTCATCAATGTACCATAGGAGAATGTGCCATGATTTCTAATTTGGCTTGTATAACCTCAATATCAGAGGTTTTATAGCTTATAGCCCAAAACTAACTTCATGAATAATGTCCTATAAAAATGAATAGCATGAGTCCAGACAGTCTGTGACTTTTCTAAGTGGTTGGCGGTGAACGTGGTGAAGCGAGATCGTACATGTTTTCCATTGTTCAGCTTCAGAGGATGCATATTTTTTTTTTTTTTTAAGTGATGGCACAAAGCTCATTGGATCAATACAGAGTTGCGGTCTCAAGCCACTTTTGTTAAGTAAGCATATAATTACAGTTCTTGGTATGGGTTTTCTGGAATTTAAGAGGAATATAAAAAGGGGTTATATTCTCAGGGTTCCCCCCAGTTGCAGCCATCTGCCTGCTTGGCTTGGAGGATAGTGCCTCTGGTCTGGTTCAGCCCGCACGTATAAGGCGGTCTTGGCAAAATGGATTCTTCATTAACTGCTGAATTGTTGACCTAAGAAGTGACTGTTTTCAGAGAACTGAGCATCTTTACCTGATTGGTTTCGGTGGGCTTGGCCATATAATATTCGATCAGAAAGGGACAAAAACGAGAGAGAGTAGGAGGGAGAAGGAATAGGAGGGGGAGTAGGGAGGCTTTTAGACCTAATCTATTGGAATCAGTTTTTCTCTTTAATAATATTTTGTAATCAAACCAAGGTTTGGACTCAAATAGATTGGACAGACAGCCTATGGCAAGTAAACTGGCCTAGGGCAGCAAAAAATTGTTTGGTTAACTCATTTGAATTTAACTAGATTCAAACTATTGGGAATCGAAGTAGAACTCATCATAGGAGGTTTTGGGGAGGGATTTCCCCCCACGTCATAGGGGGTTCCGTCGATTCACAACCTCTTTTTCAAAGCTGGAGTCAGCATCTACCTGTGCCAGTTTAGTTTTCACGGCGATCCTCTTTCGCCCGATCTAGGGCTCCAGCACAGGCTGGACAGGAAGTCTCAGAGTTGTGGCACCAGGAGCTCCAACTGCTCTCATGGAGTCTCCAGGTACCCTCCAGGCCTCACAACAAGGGAAACCTATCCCTGCACTTATCTCTCCAGGGCTCCATCCTTCCCCAAGGCAACCCAAGGATAATTGTTCCCAGTATTCACATAGGATTCACCTATAATCCTCAATATACTTAAGTCACAGGGTCTCTGTGGCTCTCACTAGCTCACTAGCTCAACATACTTGAGCAAGAATGGCAGAATACAATAATTAGAATGAATGGATTTTACACTAAGCCATTCATACTGATACTGCGCATCATCATTTGGCTATTGCAGTTCTTTTCCTGATAGCCGGTCATATGTATAGGACCAATTAGATGATTGGCCATAACCTTAAGGACATTTTAGAAGCTCATAAAGGTCCATTTACGGGGGAGGGCCATAAAGGTCTTTACGAGATCTTAACTACTTCATGGCATGCTCAATTAGCTATTAACCTAGCTCTTTTAGGATCTTTAACTATTGTCGTAGCTCACCACATGTATGTGATGCCCCCCTATCCATACCTAGCTATTGACTACGGTACCCAACTCTCTTTGTTCACACATCATATGTGGATTGGTGGGTTTATCATAGTTGGCGGTGCTGCGCATGCAGCGATTTTTATGGTAAGAGACTATGACCCAACTACTCAATACAACAATTTATTAGATCGCGTTCTTAGACATCGTGATGCAATTGTATCACACCTCAACTGGGTATGTATATTCTTAGGCTTTCATAGTTTTGGTCTGTATATTCATAATGATACTATGAGCGCTCCAGGATGTCCTCAAGATATGTTCTCAGATACTGCTATACAATTACAACCTATCTTTGCTCAATGGATACAAAACACTCATGCTTCAGCACCTGGTTCAACAGCTCCTGGTGCAACAGCGAGTACCAGCTTAACCTGGGGAGGTGGTGATTTGGTGACAGTAGGTTCCAAAGTGGCTTTGTTACCAATTCCATTAGGAACCGCGGATTTTTTGGTACATCACATTCATGCATTTACTATCCATGTGACTGTTTTAATCCTACTTAAAGGTGTTCTATTTGCCCGTAGCTCCTGTTTAATACCTGGTAAAGCGAATCTTGGTTTTCGCTTTCCTTGTGATGGACCTGGGAGAGGAGGAACATGTCAAGTATCTACCTGGGATCATGTTTTCCTTGGTTTATTCTGGATGTACAATGCAATTTCGGTAGTAATATTCCATTTCAGCTGGAAAATGCAGTCCGATGTTTGGGGTAGTATAAGTGATCAGGGAGTGGTAACTCATATCACGGGAGGAAAATTTGCACAGAGTTCCATTACGATTAATCGGTGGCTCCGTGACTTTCTATGGGCACAAGCCTCTCAAGTGATCCAATCTTATGGTTCTTCATTATCTGCATATGGTCTTTTATATTTAGGTGCTCATTTTGTTTGGGCCTTTAGTTTAATGTTCTTATTCAGTGGTCGTGGGTATTGGCAAGAACTCATTGAATCTATCGTTTGGGCCCATAACAAATTGAAGGTTGCTCCTGCTATCCATCCCAGAGCCTTGAGCATTATACAGGGACGTGCTGCAGGTGTAGCTCATTACCTTCTGGGTGGAATCGTCACAACATGGGCGTTCTTCCTGGAAAGAATTATTGCAGTAGGATAATGGTTAGGAGGATTTGAAAAGCATTATGGCATCAATATTTCCAAAGTTCAGCCAAGGCTTGGCCCAGGACCCCACTACTCGTCGTATTTGGTTCGGTATTGCGACCGCACATGACTTCGAGAGTCATGATGATATTACCGAAGAACGCCTTTATCATAAAATTTTGGCTTCCCACTTTGGTCAGTTGGCAATAATATTTCTGTGGACCTCTGGTAATTTGTTCCATGTAGCTTGGCAAGGCAATTTTGAAGCATGGGTACGCGATCCCTTACATGTAAGACCCATTGCTCATGCAATTTGGGATCCTCATTTTGGTCAACCAGCTATAGAAGCCTTTACCCGAGGAGGTGCTCCCGGTCCGGTCAATATTGCTTATTCTGGTGTTTATCAGTGGTGGTATACAATCGGCTTACGCACTAACGAAGATATTTATACTGGATCTCTTTTCTTGCTATTTCTTTCTGCCATCTTTTTAATAGCGGGTAGGTTACATCTACAACCTAAATGGAGACCAAGTGTTTCATGGTTCAAAAATGTCGAATCCCGTCTCAATCATCATTTGTCAGGACTCTTCGGAGTCAGTTCTCTAGCTTGGACAGGGAATTTAGTTCATGTCGCTATTCCTGAATCAAGGGGAGAGCACGTCAGATGGAATAATTTTTTGAATGTATTACCACATCCCGAAGGTTTAGGACCGCTTTTCACAGGTCAGTGGAATCTTTATGCTCAAGATCCTGATTCCAGTAGTCACTTATTTGGTACCTACCGAGGGGCGGGAACTGCTATTCTAACTCTTCGTGGAGGATTTCATCCACAAACTCAAAGTTTATGGCTGACTAATATCGCTCATCATCATTTAGCTATTGCATTTGTTTTTTCAATTGCTGGTCATATGTATAGAACCAACTTTGGGATTGGTCACAGTATGGAAGATATTTTGGAGGAACATGTTCCTCCAGGAGGCCGATTAGGACGCGGACATAAGGGTCTTTATAACACAATCAATAATTCTCTTCATTTTCAATTGGGTCTTGCTTTAGCTTCTTTGGGGGTTATCACTTCCTTGGTAGCTCAACACATGTATTCTTTACCCGCTTATGCATTCATAGCACAAGACTTCACCACCCAAGCTGCATTATATACTCATCATCAATACATTGCTGGGTTCATTATGACAGGAGCCTTTGCTCATGGAGCTATATTCCTCATTAGGGATTATAATCCGGAACAGAATAAGGATAATGTATTGGTGAGAATGTTGGAGCAGAAGGAAGCTATAATATCTCATCTTAGTTGGGTTAGTTTATTATTAGGTTTCCATACCTTGGGACTTTATGTTCATAATGATGTTA
>LPNX010434219.1:8325-43828 GCA_001517045.1 Pseudotsuga menziesii
GTGCTCATCAGCAAAATCTAGGGTGAAAACCCTAGCTACACTCATTTCTTACGAGTTTCAAGCATCTCTGCAGGAAGGATTGTACACTTCCTATCAACTCATCCTCTTCACACCTTCCAGATGTGGTAGCCTGTGATATCTGCACAGGACTAATGCCACAAGGTTTCTGCTGTGGTATGCCCTTTCAAGGCAATACCTGCGATCCTGGTAGTGTAGGGTTAGTAAAGAAAGTTTTAGCTTGCTGAAATGTTTCTTTGTTCTTCTGTAGGTCAAGCTATGTAGGTTTCTCAGTGGCTTTACGCACCCACTTCGGACCTGTATTCTTTTCGGCATCGTGCGATGTGTTACTAGTAGAAGCACCATTGCGAGTCACAACATTGATGCTTGGTTCTGGTTCTTTCTGCTTAGTAGCAATAAGCTAAATATTCTGGTTTACTGCTGGCTTAGGATCCTTAATATTGGCTATCAAGATAGGACATTCTTCTATAGTATGATCATAGGACTTGCAATACTTACATATTGTAGTAGGGTTTTGACAATCCCTAGCATAATGTCCTACAACTCCACAGTTGTAAAAAATAATCGGTCCACGGCCATGGCCAAAGCCTCCACCACGACCTCTTCCTCTAAATCCTCCACCATGACCATCATGAGCCGGTTCATGCTGTGGTCCTGCTACTGGTCCGGATGTCTCTGACTGGACTCTGTAGAAGTCATGTTTTCTCTCTATCATGATATCATAAGCTCTGCAATTATTTTCATCATGTCCTACTGACTTACAGAAGTTACAGTATAAATTATTAGGAGTTTGTACATACTTCTGAAGTAAAGGGCATTCCTATGGTCTATGTCCTCGTGTTCTACATATTTCACACCATGGCCCTTGATTCTGTACTAAGGGGTTAGGAGCCCCACTTGCTATATACTAAACAAATATTGGACAGTTATCTTTGGTATGGCCATGTCCTTTACACTTTGTACACCATAATTCTTGTTCAACCTCTTTTCCTTTATTAATCTCATGTAGTTGTAAAGTGAGATTGGCTAACTGATTCTGTAAGTTTGTCATACCTGCACTAGTCTTAGCTAGAGGTAAAGCCTCTAGTTTCATTGCCATCTCCAATGCGTCATCTTGTGTATGGAGTTTCTGTTGCATTAGTGGAAGTTTGATATGAGGGAGCAGTGCTGCGATGAACCATTCCTTATGCTGCTCCGGCGCAAAATCAAAACTAACTTGGTCTATAAGAGCTTTAAATTTCTGATCGAAATTCCATACTGACTCTGTGGGTAACTGTTTAATGTCTTTAAGTTTTGTGATACATTGTGACTCAGACTTGGGTTTCTTAAATTCCTTAATCATTGCGGTCCTGACCTCTACGAGTGTTCTATTCTGTGCTGATGTATACTTCATATACCATGTTAAAGCTCTTTCCCTAAGTGTAGTAGCCAACTGGAAAAGCTTAGTATTTGTCATCCTGATCTGTTTAATGGTCCATACAGCTTCACATAGGAACCAATGCTGTTCTGGGTCTTCTGCCCCTATACCCCTAGAGGTAGGTAATTTCATGTCATCCCCCATTTTGTTTCTACGAGGTGGATTCTGATTTGCTGTATTACTACCACTTGGCAGTGTAAATGTAGGTGGTGTAGAGGTAGTATGTACTGTGTGTGAACTACTAGATGGATTTGCTGCGGGATTATTCTGAGTCCCGATTGGTTTCTGTGGGGTATAAGGGTGATAAGGAATACCCCCTGCTGTTTTTTCTATATTACTTTGACTCTGTTCTCTAGTACTGTTTGAACTGTCTTCAAAGAAGGAAGATCTGAAGTCTACTTTATATTTCTTATCGCTACGTGTACATCCAATTTCTTCAAAATCACTCTCAAACTCTTGTGACATTACACTTACTTAACTTATTCATCTGAAAATATATCCAGTACGCCTTTTTCATATAATAACATCTTAAGGGACAAATTTAAAGAGTTAGGTACAAACTATTTCTTTGATCAACTACAAACTCTGTAATGAAACCTTCCAGCAAACTCGCAAGCCAGAAGTCTACTACGCGTGAAATGGGATTATCTACGCTCTTCACGGTGTGAATCAACTCTGGTGTCCAAACAATGTTCCTTTTCTTCTTGAATACATGCTTATCATTCAACTTTGACAACTAATCGTACAACTCATTTGCATAGGTTGCAAAAAATATCTCATGCAGGTTTGTGAAGATATGTTTCTGTAGCCAGTCCTCTGTACTCAACCTAGGAATCTTGTTTTCTTTCTCAACAAATTCTCTTTCCTTAGACTCAACCCACTGGTTAAGTTCTTCTTTAGTAGGATGCCAACAGAACATTAGCTCCTCAATTTGTTCAAAATCGGTGACAGAACCATTTGTTGGTCTTCTCTGGGTAGACCCAGGTTTACTGTAGTGTACCAAAAAACACCCTAGCTCACTGGTCCTTTCACCGACAGACCACAGAACGGCCTGAAGTCTCACCCGAAGTGATCCTAGATGGGGTGGTTGAAGAATCAGGTTTCCTCAACCAGGTTCTGTAGCATCCTAGGTCCTCTTGACTCTAGTTAACCAGCGTGATCTCTCAGCAAGGGCTGTTTCTCTCTTCCTAGCTGACTCTTCTATGGGATTTTCTCTTATCACATCGCAACTTCTAGGATGATGTGCAAACCTTCTCTTCTACTCGCTATTAACCTGCGATATCTCACACCACAACTCCTCTGACAGTGCGATATCGCCTTTCTATGTCGCGATATTTCCTACAGTAAGACTCAGTATGCTCATCAACTCTCAAGGTCTAGAGGCTTCCTCTCTGGGTATAATAGCTCAGTTAACCTTCACTAGGGTCTTAAAAAACTTCTCTTAAGCTCCTATAGTCTAACATGCTTAACATCAACTACGCTCAACTTGTTGAACTCATATATAGAAGTCACTTAACACATTCAACTCGCATTTAACCTTCCATGTTACTGTAAAATGAAGGATGGCATACATACATTCATTAACTAATAAGCAACATTCATGTAACGAACAACAAATAGAAAATAAGTTAGAGCACAATCACATGAACAGTCGCACAACACACGAATTTTACGTGGTTCACTTCCAGGGGGGGAAGCTACATCCACGGGAACTGTGTTTATATTATATCTTGAGAGAGTAACACAATTCCGTTGCAACCTCTTATGTAGCTTGAGATCTTCTGGGAAACTCCATGCACAAAGCTGGGAGCCCTTCTCTCTTAGATCTCTTCTCTTCCTATAATGCTTTCTTCTTACAATATATCCTTTCTCTCTCTCTCAATCCCTGCGGATTGTTACATTCATGCTCAAGGAGCCAGCTACTGGTTACAGTAAGATAACTACAGACTTAACAACAGAACCAAAGCTCGACTCTTCCTCAATGTCTTACAATACAAATGACAACTATTAACAACCGAAAACCCAACCCTGACCAACCTTTCATAATACAAAATACATGCTTAAATAGGTGGCCTAAAGGTCTCACCATGATAGAACACTATGGGCCTATCCCAACAGTAACCCAAAAACCCTAACTATGACAGTCGGCCTATCTGTACTTTGAACTGCCGCTTACTGGTCACACTACAACTTTCTACAGTCTTCCACGATTTCTGGTGCTGATCGTGGGTATGGGTGCTGCTTCCTCGGTTGCTCCCCTTCTGTCCTTTGTCTTTAATACCTCGGCCCGTTGCTCCTTTTCCATTTATGAGGGTAGCTGGTCCCTCCTGTCTTCGCCACTGCCTTAAATGTAGTGGTTGAGCTCTCTTCTCAGCTGCTTCAGGTACTATTTCCTTTGACTTCCTTGTTCTGATATAGTAGCTTTTCCTGTAGCTGCAGGGCCCTGCTCCAACATAAGGTCATGTAAAGTGTAAACAGATGTGAAACCTAACCTATATGCTAGTTTATACATAATACTAGAAACATGCACAAACGGGTCAAAACCACAGTCAAAACGACACTCAAAATGGACTCCTACATCATCAAATTAATCCAAAACGGTCCAAAATGGTAAAAAATAGTCCAAAACTATAGAAAGTGGGTAAAAAATTTCAAAAATTTCAATTTTTTTTATAAATAGTAAAAAATTCAAAAATTCCATATCATTTGAAACTTTTTACCCATTTAAACTCAAAACTTCCAACTCGAATTCCGAGAGCTTTGTCCAGCGAAATTCAACACCGTTTGTTCCAGGTAACTCCTCATGTCATCCTCTTTTTATTTCATTCAATTTTTTTTAATTTCCATGGTCCATTTTAATTTTTAGGGCAATCTAAAATAGGCATTTTGGCCCACGCGGATATCAGGGTTTTTTCCACGTATAGGGATGGCCATACGCAGAAAAACCTCCCAAAACCACGTACATATGTGGATTTTTTGCTAACAGTCATGTATGCGGCTGTGCAAAAGGATTATTAAGGTATATAATGACCAAAAATCATTTTTTATGTGTAGGATGGTTCTAGAGTGGAGGGAGAGGGAACATGAAGATTTCAATCCTGTTACGGAGAAAACTTCCTATGGCTTGGGGTACCACAACAGACAGAGTAACCGCAGAAATCAATCCTTTCCCATATGAAAGAGAAACAAAATATCTAACACTAAAGGATCTTGAAACATACCTTATTTTGGATGGTTGATGTAGATCCCTGTTGAGATTTTCCACTCTTGCTTATATTAGCAATTTGCTCTCTCAACATTCAACAAACAAGACAAGTATGCTATATGATGGTGTTAGACCTACTCTAGCATATATAATCATTAACATATAAGCATTTAAAAGAATCCATGGATTTGATACTCATTTAAATACACATTATTGGACAGGAAAAGATATTTCTATTAATATAAATAAGAGATTACAATAGTGACAACCTCTGTCGGCACATCTACGAACCGGAGAAACTAAGTCCTCCACTTGGGCCTCCACCACTTCGATCCTCCATCTCTCAATAGCAAGCTCACAAGCAAAGGAAAGCTTGGGAAGAACACAAAGTGCTCCAAGGGACAAAGGGATGCAGACTCAAGTATAAGATCCAGAAATAATGGACTATAGTTTTCTTGCTCTTCAATTCCTCCCCTTTCAATGTATCCAAAGGGTTCCTTATATATTTCTTCAATGGGGTAATGGAATGTCAAATTCTAGCAATCTCAAGGCATATGGAAGGCCAAGAGACAAGTGAGTCGGATCCATATCAAGAAAAACTCCAAAACTAATTGGCCTTTTGCACACATTCCGATGTACGTGGGTTTGAGGGTCATATCCGTGTATATACATGAGAATAGGTTTAAAATTCATGTAAGGAAAATAATGCATGTTTTTAGGGATGATATTGGAAACATCAAAGGTACAAAAATGGTCCATGGGGTCCAAAGGGTCTGCAGAGGGACAAGGAAGGCCATAAAGATGTGATCCACCGTGCATCGTAAAATCAGCTGTAACAGTTAGGTTATCACTTTCTTAGAGCACGTGGAATAATATGGGAAAGGAATGCTCTCTTTTCTTCATAATTGAGAAGAGTATTCTCAGGAATAGGTTTATTGCTTTTCCAAACCTAAGGGACTAAAATTATGGAAAAGGAGTGCCTGGTATGAGCTTAGTTTTCTCTTTTTCATGCTCTGGACCAAAACATGAAAAAGACTCCGAGTGTACTTTATGTCTTTGTCATGCTCGTTAAACCCTAAAGAACAAAGCATCGAGTTAATTGTTGTAAGCCCCATTTCTCGTAATCAAATGGATCTTTCCAAGTGAAATTTCCTTCCTCCACACTCGTAAAACTTAGGCTATATGCTGCTTTTGAAGGAGCGTTGGGTAGGTGGTAATTTAACCTTTTTCAGACCTTCCTGACTAAATATGAAAAATGTGTGCCTTACTTCTTCGGAAGCTAAGAGAGTTCTTTTGTGGTTTGTTTTATACTTTTCCGACCTTAGGAGACTAAATTGGACGAAAAAATTCCCCCCCAGGAGTCTTCTTTGTAGTTTTTAGACTCTCTAAACTATGAAAACACCGATGAGCATGTACTAGTTTGGGCTCGTAAAATCCATGAATCAGTGGTTTATCAAGCATTCTTTTGTCTCTTCTTCGAGCTTTCCAAAAATGAAGAAGGTCCCAAGTTTTCTTTCTTGGACTCATTAAACCTTTACAAGAAAGAGGGGAAGGGAAGTTCATTCACATTTATTTTAACTCATGGTAGCAAGTCTTATTTCCTTAAACAAAGCACCAGTTTTGAGTCTATCAATAGTTGGGTCCTAGTATTTTGATCTTATCCTGATCCATAGTTTCTTACTCCTCCAGTTGGTTTCTTTTCCAATTATATGGGAAATCTGTCAATGCCTCCTACATTGCAGATTTGTTTTGTTGGTCCTTTTGTGTCAAAAGCTACCCAAGTCACTTATTGTGTCATGCTCACTGTTCAAGGATTAAACCTTTTTTGGCCATTCTGTAGTTTCCTTGACCTTTTGTGTCATCCATTCCCTAGTATCAGTTCATTACATCATGTCTTCGACGATCCTTGTTGTGAAATTCAGTGCTAATTCCAGATCCAATTAGTCTTTGAGTTACCTCATGTTGGATGATGAAGGATGCCTTAATGCCTTCCTTCCAACGGATCTCTTCCTATTGACTGCAACACCTCTTGCTCTGGGAATGAGATTTAGAGTTTTATGATAGTACCTTTGAGATTGAAGTCATCAGTGGCAATTTCCCTCGCTATTGGGTAGTGGGAATACCTTATTTTCTCCTACTCTATGGATTCTTCAAGTGTTTGACTTCAAGTGCTTGTATTCACACTTGTTATAATTTACTAGGTACCTTGGGGACCATTTTCATTAATGGTGGTTTCCCTTGCATTTGTTAACGGTTCTCATTATTGACCGATAATCAAATGGTTTCCTCCATGTTTGACTTCAACTCCTTTATTCACATGGTTAGGATTCATACCTTTTGGGTGGTTTGGATTGAAGACCTTGGGCCAACAGTAGCATTGTCACTTTGCTATTTCCCAAGTTGCGTAAGACCTTGTTACATTTTATATGACATTTTGCTGAGACATAGATCCACCTTGAATTTTTGTACCTATGATCGATTCTTGAGCATGGATCCACCTTGGTCATTTGTGGCCATGACTCCTTTAGATTTGATATGGTGCCTTTTTGCATATTGAGCGACCATGATAGTTTCACCAGTCATACATATGTTGGATCTGCCTGTATCTTTATGACGATGATTTTTATATGGACATGTATGTTCGAAAGATCAGTTTTGTTTGACATTTATCTCTCTTTCAGGTACCTTTGTTCAAGCCTTTCGATCTTGGATTATTTGCTCTCTCCATACTCAGTTGTTTCCTTTATTATGTATTTCAGCTATAATATTCTCCTCTAGCCTCATACATTAGGGGGCATCTGTTATAGCTCAAAATGATACATCTCTTCCTATGACCACTTTCCCATGATTTCGTTGCATGTCGACACTTCCATGACGACACTTCATGAAAGTCACTGAAAAAATACCTTACTTGGAGGACCCATATCTTGAGTTTTGTAACTCTATTTGACCTCATCTCTACACTTTTGGAAATATATTTTAGTTAGCTAAAACTTTCCAGAAGACACCAAAGTCTGAAAAGGCCTAGAAGTACCCTTAAAATGAGCGTTTTTGATGTATACGCAATTTTCCTTAAGCAAACTCACGTATATTCACAAATTGCTATATATAATACTCATGTACACCTTAAATTGATGAATTTTTGCATTGCAACCCATGTATACCTCCTGCATACGCGACTGATGTCTCCGTAACCCATGTATTCCTCCCAAAAATCTCAAAAAAATACATTTTTTGAAATTCAGGTTGTTTGGGTAGTTATGCAACTGACTACTTCAGTTGTAACTACTTTGTCTTTGACCCTAACTCTTCATAAAGCATATGAATAGAGGTAGGGAGGTCCATGAGAGGAGACGTGAACTTTTGCATTCTCATGCTGGAGGAATTGGGACTCTCTTTTCCCACACCTTTTCCCTAGTGATCATCCCCTTGTGTTGCAAAGCTGGGAGGCTGAGTTCCTTGGAGAAAAGAAGCAGCAGAACCAGGTCAAGCTTTCTTAAAGTTCCCAACTTGAAGAGAAGGTATATTTATACTTGTTTTCAAGATTAATAAAGATGTGATGTCCTTCTTCTTCCCAAATCATTGTTCAAAGTGTGATTGAATCTTTGTTTATGATCATATGATGATCATAATCATATTATTATTTCATGTTTATTTGATTATCATTTCTTTATATGTGGCCATATTGGTTTGAGGAAGGTATAATTCATTTTGTAGGTCTCTTGGAGCAAGAGGAGCGAGAGGAGTAAGAAGAGGATTGAAGGGTTGCTTGGATTAACCTTCATGTGGGTAAGGTATGTACCATTCCAATCTCTAATATTGCTTATATATGCTTGTTGAACATTATGCATCTCTCTTTCAACCCCAGTACGTTGATGGCCTCTTAAACCCTAGCCATAGGAAACTTTCCTTTACAACAATACCGACTCCATTTTCTCCAACATGTGAAGCTTCCAACTTCATCACGATCTCTATAGCCTCACTCTGTGCTGCAATATTTTTTTGCATCAAAGGTAGTATGATATGCGGTAATAACACCGCGATGAACCATTCCTTTTGCTATACATCGCTCATTCCAAAATTGACATTTTCCATCAGTCTCTTGAATCGCAGATCGAAATCCCAGATAGTCTCATTTGGGTATTGCTTAATCTCCTTTAACTCTGTAATGTATTGTGCTTTAGACTTAGCCTTTTTGAACTCTTCAATCAATCCTTTTCTGATCTCTGCTAGAGTCTTCGCTGGAGTCCCTATGGAAAATTGAACAAACTTCATGTACCAATCTAGTGCGTGACCTCGTAGGGTCGTCGCCAACTGAATCTTCTTAACATCATCATCCTCAGCTTACTTTATAGTCCAAATTGCTTCGCATTGACACCAATATTGTTTGGGATCCTCAGTACTTTTATCATGGAACAAAGGTAACTTTACATCATCGACCGCCATCTTGGACCTTCTTCCTACATTTGCTGATCCATTACTATTAGAGTGTTGTTGACACATCGGACAAGTCAGTGTCGAGCTAGTATTTCTTCCTAAGTGCGGCACAGTGCACAGAGGTGTGGGTATGTTGTTGCTTTGGGTTGGTATTTCTTCAGGATCAGGTGTATCCTAGTTGTCTCCTTCATCGCTGTAGGGTTTCTTTGTCCCTTGTGATCTTCTCTCATAGCCTCTTTTATCAGTCGTAGTAGGACTCTCTCCTGTCCTCTACCTCTTATCTTGCCGAAACTTTACTCCACTTCGCAGAAGACCACTTCCTTCCTTAGCATCCCTCACAGTCTTATCATAACTTCCATCCATCTACCCTGTATGATTCCATCCAACCCTCATCTCTGTGATGCCTGTAGCCTCTGCACACCAGGGATCTACTCGTTGGAGTTCATCTTCAATATGCCTTTTCCATATATGATCATCTTAATTGAAAGTTGCAATGATAATAGAAACCTACCTCTCGGTCCTTTGAATAAATCCCTTTCTGTGTCGCTCTAATACTTGAATGTGTCGACTGTGAACTCGGTGATGTAACCTTCTAATATGCCGTCAAACAAGAATTCAACATCCATTGATGCTATTTTATCTACCTCTTGCAGTTGCTAGATCAGCTCTGGGGTCTAGCAACTGGGATTGCCTCCTTGGAAATTTGTCTTCTGATAGGTCAATCATGCCAACCAATCATACAAGATGATCAGGAACTCAGAGAAAAATTACTCATGGAGATCAGAATACAGGTACCTTCCCAACCACTGTTATTTCATCAAATTAGGGTTCTGATTCGCCTCCGCAGAAAATTCTCGAGAATTATGGCTGAACCAATCTTGAATCTCTGGTCTCGTCAGATGCCACAACATGTCCTCCTTCTCCATGCACTACATTCCTGACAACAAAACAATTTTTTGACATAGATCTGTCGACAGGGGCTTCACTCTCTGTCGACACCCTTACCGCAATGATCTCACTTATCACTGGACTAGACAGTTTTTACCCTATCCAGCAACACCTACGAATCAGATGAGGTCTCACCCGAGATGTTTGAGGGAGAACTATTGGAACCAAGTTTCTGGAGTAAGAAAAAGGATTGCATATCTACTAATAAACTATTGTAGCATTACTTAACAGATCCAAGCATTGGGTCATACATTAATGGATTCATACCATTATTCATCAGATCATATCAACATACTCAGATCACAACAGAAGTATCAATGCATAAACATATCTACCAACATAGCATCATTCATAATAGGAAAGCATCGCATCATTCGAAAATAAACATAATAATGTAGTATTCATCCACATCACATTGCAAGAAAATTGGAAAACATGAAGAAGTTAGAAGACATAGTGTTTCTCTCAATTCTTTGTCATGTTGAACACAGGTTCCCAAAAACAATTCCTCAATTCAGATCTCACATCACAAACAAACCACATATGCGTTCATAGATTCAAGATCAAGCTTAAGATTCAAGAAATTTAACATTTATATTCCTAGATATATTTATAGGGTTGCGCCTTTACATCGGTGGTCCACTTAAGTAAAATTCCTAACTACTTGGACCAAAATCTACAAAATATGTCCACAATATACAAAATGTGACCAAACTACCTTGCACGCCATCTTTCGCCTTGCGTAACAACTTTGACTTAGCGCAACAACTTTGGCGCTGCGCAACTAATTATCTCAAAAACTTCCTGCCAACATGTATACCTTTGTATATTTAGCTCTAGTTAAGACTAATAACATCTCATGCATTGCATGAACAATTCAAGTTGCCTCCATGACCTATTTGAATTTCCTTGCTATTTATTTCATTTCTTTGAATATGATTCATTGAAGCTTGTTGTAATATAAAATTCTCTCATGCTTTTAACTCTCTTTTGTGTAATGATTATGTTTAGCACATTTATTGCATGAATTTGAGTGATTTTTTTTATCTCTTTCATAGTATTGATATGTTTCTCAATATATAGATCCACATTCTCAAATTCTATAGACTCAAGGTAAAATGCATCACTTGGTTCCTTCTTTGTTGTAGTGCCTCCACAAGTGATTTACCTTTCTAAAATCTTCCTTAGTGGTTATGGGTTTTGATGGGACTTCTCAAAGTAGAACACATCACTTTGTGTCTTAACACACTTATTTTAGTACCCCTTGAATGAATGTACATTCCTAGGTAAAAATACATGATTGTTGGTGTTAATAAACTATTGCCACTTTCTTTGCAACATGTTTTACCTTGGGAAGGCTAGTGACAACAAGACAAATCAAAAGAATATAGTGCCATACTAAAACAAATCAAGTGCTTCACTTCTTCACTCAATTTCCATATGTGAATTTCACCCTTGGTCGCTGAGTTGTTACTTTCCTTCAACTTTTGTGATTTGTTTAGAGTATTTTATTTTTCATTTATGTAGTAAGAAAAAATCCATTAAATGATGAACAATGTCTGGGGAATTTTCAAATCACTGCATTGCATTTTACACTGGCTATTTCCATAAACACCACTCTGAGATGCCTTTTAGGTTGAAACAAAATCCTTGGCCATTGCAAGATTGATAGCACTGTAGTTTGAGCATTTGGATACTAAATAATGCTCTAGAATTTATAAGATAACCCTATGTGTTTCTTTCTCCTTCAAAATATTTGTATGGAACAATGAGATAAATAATATTAACTAGTTAAGAATCAATGTATTCAAGAGAAATGGCGCATTCTATCATGATTGATATGTTTTACGGATGACGACTTTGAGCTTGTGTCAGTGCAATGACTATACTGCAGTTTGCATTGATTTGTTTGCTTCAAAAGGAGACAAGGAATCCTTTTGTTGTTAGGATAAGTTTCAAACAAAATCCCATGAATTTAAGTATATAGAGTGGCTTTCATGGAGAGTACATTCTTCCTTTTCGTTGACATTTCTATTGGGCCCTTTTCTCCATGTAAAAATTGTACAATTTCAAAGGGTACTCTTGGTAGATCTTCTACATTAAATAGGTGGGCATCAAGTAGGGAATCATTAATCCTTATCAAATATTCCCAGGTGTCCACTCTCAACATGGTTTGATACCTATACATGTGACTATATTGTGTTTACATCTAATTCAAATTCAAATTCTTGGACTAACAATAGGAATTTGTAGAATCTTCCTTGATGCATAAGTTGTTGACTAGATACTTTAAATATTGATGTTACGGAGAAAAAATTCCTATGGCTTAGGGTGGACCACAACAGACAGTATGACACCAGAAATCAATCCATTCTCAAGCATGCTAGATATATAAATGAAACTAAGCACTAAGGGATAAGAATCATACCTTCAATTGGACGTTTGAAGAAGATCCTCTTTGAGCTCTCGATCAAAGCTTGTTCCTACACTTCGTCCTCAACAACAAAGAGATATACATGTAAGATATATAAAGTGTCAGTGTCTAATCTAGAAGATTCAATTTAAACATGTATACAAATTAATTACATCCATGGATAACAATATTCATAATTACACATGCAATTAGACGAGAAATAGATATTTCTATTAATGTAAACAGGGATACAAATGACAACCTCTACCGACACCTCGTTGAAACTAAGTCCCTCCACTTGGGCCTCCACCACTTCAATCCTCCATACAATGGCAACATCACAAAGACAATGGAAATGTTGGGAAAGAGCATTAATGGATTCCTCAAGGAAAAAGGGATGTAGACTCAAGCATGTAAGAATGGGGAAAAATTTCACTATAATATCTTTACTCTCCCAAAATTCTCCTCCTTCAATGCTTCACAATAGCTCAGTATATAGCCCCTCAATAAGAAGTGAAGGGTCGAATCAGAGCATTTCCCGACATATGGAAGGCCCAGGTCAAGTCATTTGTTACTTGAGGGGGAAAAATACAATCATGTTTTTATTTTTGAGCATAAAACCCAATGTACGTGGGTGATAGTGGTGCAAGCTATGTATACACATGTTGAAGACTTGTGACTCACATGTATATTCAAAAATTATTTTTAAGGGATCCAAGTGGAGCATTAGGGTAATGGTGAACAAATGGGGTATAATGAATTTTCACAAGGACATCGAAAGGCCATCAAAGCATGATGTATCAGGTGTGGAAAATCATGCTATAACATATGCCCCCTAATGTGTGAGGCTAGAGGGGTACACCATGGTCAAAATACATTATAATAGTCCCAAGAGTGTAGTAATGAAGGACCAAGTATAAGAACCAACCACTCAGTGTAATAAAATGATAGATATTTACATATGACTACATATATGAAGTATACATAGCAGTCTCGGATACATATCGGTACAATGTACATGAATAGGCATAATAGACATATGTCATGAGTAGTCATTGCCACATACAATATACAATGAAGTATAGTCTCCATACTGAATGAAGACATATGGTACATAATAAGGTACACTGAACTATGGTCATGAGAATCAAAATCTCATAAATACTATCATGATCATTGAAGTAGCATATATGGAATGCCACCAAACTCTGAGGTCTTCTACACAAACTGCCACTAGTACATGTCCCATCATGTAAATAAATGTGTTGGGGTCAAACATTATGGACCATCATCTAATTACTGGTCATTGATGTATACCGTTAACAGACGTGAGACATCCCACCGATAATGATAATGGGAATCAAGGTACTGAGTGCATTCAATCAAGTGTGAATAGATGTGTTGAGGTCAAACACTTGAGAAAATCCTTTGATAAGGGGGAATGGATGTATTCCCAAATCTGTCAATGGTGAGAGAACCTACCATTGATGACTGCAAGCCTTAATGAACTCAATGAACTTTGGATCCCTATTCTAGAATAAATGATCTCAATTTGATGGAATGGAATCCGTTGGAAGGAGGGAATTAAGGCATCCACCATAAACCAACACGAGGTACAGAACAATGCTGGATAATTTGGAAGAAATCAGACTAGTAAGATGTTTGTGTACCAATAACCAATGTATAAGGAATGACCAACATGAAAATTCAATAACTGAGGAATGGCCGAATCAGGTTAAATAATTCCTCTGAACAAGAGCATAAGGTAGATGGAGACACATAGGAAACATAGACTCAAAATTCAAACTGGGACAACTCTGTGAAATGGGAGGCATCAACAACATCTCTATAGGGACTAGAAGTGTAACCAGTCGGTGGATAAATATCTGAATAACAAGTACAACTCCTAAGGTCATACTAGAAACCAAACCAATGATGAATAGACTCATGGACTTTCCTCTATTCGAAGGAAAAAGAAAATACTATCACTTCCCATTCGAATTTTTATGTTTTATGAATTTTTGGGTCTTTTTCATGTTAACAAGCTTGTAAAAGAATAAAATTTCTTATAGTACAATAAGTAGGAAACATGTGTTGTGCGAAAGCAAACTAGTTCCAAGCAATGGAACATACCTATGCTCAATGCAAGGAAGCATGTTAAGGATAAGGACACTTGGGGGGATGTTTCCTCTGGGCATGGGATAATCAAGCTACAAAATATAACTAATAGGCTCTGGTTGTCTATAATTGAGACAAGCTCAGGCTATATGGCTTATAAAATTGAAGCAGGGAGCATACATAAAGCTCAATACAGTAAGCAGATGCATGCAATGCAATTACAACTTGATAAAAAGTGAGAGTTCCTATAGGAGATAGCCAACATAAAGTTAATAAAGAATATGATGTTCTTGTTCCAAGGCATGGTGAGACTACAAGAGACTCCCTGACCTAAGGGGGCATGCTCAACATGGGTACCAAATGACAAATAGGGATCTAACTAGGGCACCCATGATTATGAAAGATATACCACTTATGTAATGTCACTTATAATAGAAGTAAGATGGTTTTGTGACATCAATAAGTGGGTTCATACTTATGGTTGATGTGACATAGTCATAGAATAATGCATAATGCACACAGAAAGTGGTCCTATCCTGTATGTCAATTTAGTGTTATACCTTCCATGGGAATGAACAAGGCAAAATATTGGTGAAAGTGCACCAAATAAGGGCCTTACACAACCATGTAATTCCAAAACAATTGGAAATAGTAAGTAAAGAGTCCAAACTATAGGAAACATGGGTAAAAATATTTAATAAATAGTAAATAATCAAAATTTTACCATACCATTTGTTTTTTACCCATCGTAGTGCATTTGGATCATATTGAACCCCCAAACTTTAGATGAATATTCCGGTAGCTAAGAGCCGCAAAATTCACAGTCATTAGGACTAGGTAACTCACAATCCCATTATCTACCCATTCAATGCATTGATTTTTAATCGTAATGGTGAATTTTTAAGATTTTGACCACCGAAGGTGGGTTTCTTGGCCCATGCAAGTGACATATCATCAGGTCGCATATATGTCAGCATATATGCGGGCGAAGTGAAGCCTTCTTGCATACATATGCATCCATTGTCAGTAAAAGTAATGTATAAGGATGGATATGTCTATTTAAATGGTAAAAAATCACATATTTTGGTTTCCTTTGGCAGGATGGTGCAAGAATAGAGAGAACGCGAACATGCAGATGTTGACAGGGAAATTCATGGTGATGCAAACAATCAACAAGTGCTACAAAGGTGTGGTCTATACAAGTTTTATAACCTTGGAAGTTTGAGGTCTCAACCAAGACTCTTGCAGATGTTCATGGACTATTGGGATCTAAACACAGAGGAATTCATGCTATATGGGATGTCATTGAGACTCAAGGTAGATGCTATATAATTCATTACTAGACTATCTATTGTAGAGGAAATTTTACTATGGATAGGGTTTAAGAGGCCATCAACATACTAGGGTTGAAAGAGAGATGCATATAGTTATGCAAGTAATTATCAGCAAGAATAAGAGATAAGTATGGTTCATACCTGATAAACTGAAGGCTGGTCCAAGATTTATCTAGCCCTTCTCTTGCTCCTCTTCCCCAAGAGACCTGCAAAACAAATTATACCTTCCTTAAACAAAATAGACTATATGAAAGGAGATTATGTTCAATAAAACATGAAATACTAAATTATATACATCATCATATAATCAAAATAGAGATTCAAATACTCATTGAACAATGATTTGGGAAGAAGAATAACATTACATCTTTATTAATCTTGAAAACAAGTACACTGTATACCTTCTCTTCAAGTTGGGCACTTCACGAAACCTTGATCTAGTTTCGCTGCTTATCTTCTCCAAGGAACTCAGCCTCCAAGCTCTGCAATACAAGGAGATAGCTTCTAGGGCAAAGGTGTGGGCAAAGAGAGTCCCAATTCCTCCAGCATAACAATGCAAAGATTCAAGTCTCCTCTCATGGACCTCCCTACCTCTATTTATATGCTTCTGAAGAGAGAGGGTCGAAGAAAAAATAGTTATAGCTGAAGGAGTTAGTTGCATAACCACCCAAACTACCTGAATTCCTAAAAATGTCGTTTTTTGACATCTACAAAAAAACACGTGGGTTTCCTTAAGGAAAATCGTGTGTACATAAAATATCTCATTTTTAGGGTACTTTGAGGCATTTTCCGACTTTGGTGTCTTCTAAAAAGTTTTAGTTGAATCAGATACCTTTCCAACGGTGTAGATAAAAGGTCAAAGATAGTTACAAAAATATGGATATATGGGTCCTCCAATTTAGGTGTTTTTTTAGTGACTTTCATGAAGTGTTGTCATGGAAGTGTCAACATGCAACAAAATCATGGGAAAGTGGTCACAGGAAGAGATGTGTCATTTTGATCTATAACAGATTCCCCCTAATGTATGAGGTTAGAGGGGAAGATGATAGCCAAAATACATTATAAAGGAAACAACTGAGTATGGAGAGAGAATAGAATCCAAGATTGAAAGGCTCAAACAAAGGTACTTGAAAGAGAGATAAATGTAAAAAAAAATTGATCTTTGGGACATACATGTCCATATACAAATCATCACCATAAAGATATAGGAAGATCCAACATATGTATAACTGATGAAACTATCATGGTCGCTCAATATTAAAAAAGGCACCATATCAAATCTAAAGGAGTCATGGCCACAAATGAACAAGGTGGATCCATGCTCAATAATTGATCATAGCCATAAGAATACAAGGTGGATCTATGCCTCAACAAAATGTCATATAAAATGTAACAAGGTATTGCGTAGCTTGAGCAATAGAAAAATGACAATGCTACTGTCATCCCAAGGTCTTCAATCTAAACTGCCCAAAAGGTACAAATCTTGACGATGTGAACAAAGGAGTTGAAGTTGAATATGGAGGAAACCGTTTGATTACTGGTCAATAATGAGAACCGTTAACAAACGCGAGGGAAACCACCATTATTGAAAATGGTCCCCAAGGTACCTAGTACATTCTAACAAGTGTGAATACAAGGACTTGAAGTCGAACACTTGAAGAATCTATCGAGTAGGAGACAATAAGGTATTCCCACTACTTAATAGTGAGGGAAATTGCCACTGATCATTGCAATCCCCAAGGTACAGTCAGAAAAATCTAAAACTCATTCCCAGAGCAAGAGGTGTTGTAGTCGATAGGAAGAGATCTATTGGAAGGAAGGCATTAAGGAATCCTTCATCATCCAACACGAGGTAAGTCAAAGACTAATTAGATCTGGAATTGGTACATAATTTCATGACAAGGACCGTGGAAGACATGATGTAATGAACTGATACTAGGGAATGGTTGACACAATAGGTCAAGGGAATTGCAGAATGTTCGACACAATAGGTCAAGGGAACTGTAGAATGGCTGACAAATGTTTAATCCTTGAACACTGAGCACAACACAAAAGTGACTTAGGAATATTTTGACACAAAAATACCAATGACACAAATCTTCAATGTAGGAGACATTGACAGATTCCCCATATAATTGGAAAAGAAACCAACTGGAGGAGTAAAAAACTCTGAATTGGGATAAGGTCAAAAACTAAGACCCAACTGTTGATAGACTCAAAACTGGTGCTTTGTTCAAGGAGAGAAGACTTGCTACCATGATGTAAAATACATGTGAATGAACTTCCCTTCCCTCTTTCTTGTAAAGGTTTAACGAGTCCAAGAAAGAAAACTCGGGACCTTCTTCTTTTTTGGTAAGCTCTAAGAAGAGACAGGAGAATGCTTGATAAAGCACTAATTCTTGGATTTTATGAGCCTGAATTAGTGAATGCTCGATGATGTTTTTATAGTTTAGAGAGTCTGAAAACTCCAAAGAAGACTCCAGGAGGGTGCTTTTTCATAAAGTTAGTCTCCTGAGGCCGAAAAAAGTATAAAATAATCCATAGAAGAACTCTCTTAGCTTCTGAAGAAGTAAGGTGCACCTTTTTCGTATTTAGTCAGAAAGGTCCGAAAAAGGATAAATTACCACCTAGCCAATGCTCCTTCAAAAGCAGCATATCGCCTGAGTTTTACAAGTGTGAAGGAAGGCAAGATCACTCAGAAAGATCCATTTGATTACAAGAAATGGGGCTTACAATAGTAAACTTGATGCTTTTTTCTTTAGGGTTTAACGAGCATGACAAAGACATAAAGTATTCTTGGAATCTTTTTCATGTTTCAGTCCAAATCATGAAAAAGAGAAAACTAAGATCATATTGGGTGCTCCTTTTCTGTAAATCTAGTTCCTTAGGTCTGGAAAAGCGATAAACCTATACCTGATAATACTCTTCTCAATTCTGAAGAAAAGAGAGTGTTCCTTTTTGGTATTATTCCACATGGTCCGAAAAAGTGATAAAATACCACCAATGTGGATGCCCATTCACATATTCTTAACGAGCATGAATGGACAAGTTTACTCGACAGTCAAGTCTATTTTGAGGAGTTAGACCTGGGCCTAAAGAAACTCCATATATTTCCCGTGAATTTTAACGAGTCCAAAAAAGTGAACTCATGGCCTCCTTACTATTTTGAACGAGCTCGAAGGAGAGAAAAAATAATGTTCTAAATGTGAGGAGATGAGTGTCAGAGGCAAATGAAACTAGTTCCAAGTGCGAGAAACTAACCTATGCATAATGAAAGGAATATGAGCAAGATAAAGACACTCAAGGAATGTCTCTTTAAGCAAAATGGTGTCAAGTTGCAAAGGAAAAATGATATAAGGATGAATGATTATGAGAGCAAAGATGACCTTATATAACGAGCTAAAAGCATGGAAGCTGGAATTGTTAGATTTTTATCAATTTAAGCTAGCTTTATCTTAGGATCTTTAGCTGAGAGAATAACAAGCACAACAATAAAAACACAAGAGACAATGGACACAAATATTTTCCTCAGGCAAACCATAAAGGAGAAAACCCTACAACTTCCTTAGAAATAGAATCATCACCAAAAGCAAAACCCCAAAAACAGTAAGATGATATCCCAACATCAGTAGTCTCTCTCTCTCTTGTCCCAGCAACTTCTTCTCTCTCAGTTATGTGCTACAACTGAGTGTAAGTGAATGTGTGTTAAATAGAGAGGCTCACTCTCTATTTATACTAATTCCCAACTTGACAATAACTCACTAGGGCCGACTTCTCTAGGAGAGTCTAATAACCCTAGGGCCCCACAACTGCAGGGACTTTAACCCTTGATGAATAAGGAGGGTTACCCTCTATGACTTTACATGACTTGTTTACATTATTGAATCTCTCGATAGGAACATCGAGGCATGACGTGACTCAATTACATTACAGAGACTTCCTAGAATAAACATCAGGGTACAATACATAAAATATACAAGTGAATACATTTTGAAGTTACAAATACATCAACAATCCATCTTAAATAGGAGGTATTCTCTTGACATAATTTATCAGCATATGTCTTCTTCTCTGTAACATCTAGATCATCATTGAGTTCTCATCATCTTCATATTCAAGTCATCTTCATCTGGATCATCATTACTGGAACATCATCACTGGATCTGGATCATCACTGGATATGGATCATCACTGCTGGATCATCATCACTAGATCTGGATCATCACTGGGTCATCATCACTGGTGCTATCTCTTGATTCTTCTCTTCATAGGAAGTTCTACAGAGCTATCCCTTTTTCATGCTGGTTGTAGGCCTAGCCTCCATGTAGGTCTTCTTCAATGCTTATATCTGACCCTAAGTCAGAATGGCCCACCCAGCACTCACATCTGACCATGGGAGGAACACATCCAAGAACCATGTCAGAAAGGCTCAGCACTTACATTCACCATCATGATCCTAGGACACACCTACTATCATCTGTGAAAAGGCCCATCACTTACAATCACTAGCATGACAGGACACACCTACTATCATCTGTGAAAATGCACAGCACTTACAATCACCAGGATGGTAGGACACATCTACTACCATATGTGAAAATGTACAGCACTTACAATCACCATCATGGTAGGAAACACCTACTACCATCTATGAAAAGGCACAACAATTACAACCACCAACATAGTAGGACACACCTAATACGATCTGTGAAAAGCCACAGCACTTACAACCACCAACAGGATAGGCCACACCTACTATCATCTATGGAAAGGCACAACACTTACAACCTGCATCATGATAGGACACACCTACTATCATATGTGGAAAGTCTCTACACTTACATCTAATCATGTGGGAGCCAGTCCCACAGTCACATCAAAATGCCTCTTCACTTACATCTGATCATATGGGAGCCAATCCCACAGTCACATTAGAATGTCTTTGCACTTACATCTGATCATGTGGGAGCCAATCCCATAGTCACATCAGAATGGCTCTGCACTTACATTTGATCATGTGGGAGCCAATCCCACAGTCACATCAGAATGGCTCTCATCACTAGACTAAGGATTCCTAGTAACAGACCAGGTGCCTCCATTCCAGAGAATGGCCTTCAACACTTATATCTGATCACGTGGAAACACATCCCTCAATCACATCAGAATGGCTCATGGACTCATCACTTCCCTTTTGAGGGAACCTCAATCTAGAGAACACCAAGCTTCTCCCTGAAGTACTCAAACTTCACTCTAGCCAATGTCTTAGTCAACACATCAACTATCTGTTCGTCCATCGCAACATATTATATTTTTACTGCTCTCTGCACCATATCCCTGATATAGTGATATTTGATATCGATATGTTTTGACTTGTTATGGAACACCGGGTTCTCAAACAACTTCACAAAACTCTGGTTGTCGCAATATATACAAGTAACATTCAACTGGAGATCAAATAAATCAGAAAGTAGCTTCCTCAGCCATACTTCCTCACAACTAGCTGAACAATCTGCGACATACTCTGCTTCAACTGTACTCAGTGCAACACTGGATTACTTCTGACTAAAGCAAGAGATCACACCTGATCCCATATTGAAGCAACACCCTAAAGTGCTCTTTCTATCGATGACACCGACTACCCAATCTGAATCAACATAACCTTCCAGGTTAATCTTTTGATTCACCTCATACTTGAGCCCATAATCAATTGTACCCTTCAGGTACCTCAGAATATGCTTTGTAGCAATCAAGTGAACATATCTAGGATATGTCACAAACTATCTCAATGTGTTCACAACAAAGAAAATATATGGTCTTGTATTCGTCAAGTACATCAAGGACCCAATCATCTGATGATACATCGTAGAATCATCTATTTTTGATGAAGCATCCCTCAATAGATTTAGGTTCAATTCCATAGGTATGGTCATGGCCTTGCAGTCCATCATCCCGAATCTCTTCAGGATCTCTATCGCATACTTTCCTTGTCCTATGGAAATTCCATCTACATTCTGCCAAACCTCCATGCCTAGAAAATATTGCATCATACCCAAGTCCTTCATCTTGAACTGAACAACAAGATTCCTCTTCGTATCAGCAATCAACCCATCCATACCTGTTACAAACAGATCATCTACATAAAGTAGGAGTATCACTAGGTTCCCTTGTTCAACCTTGTAGTAAAGTTTGGAATCTACTTTACTCTTGGTAAAGCCCAAACTGGATAGGAATCTATCAATTCTACCGTACCATGTCTAGGGTGCGTGTTTCAAACCGTACAAGGCTTTCTTCAATTTACACACATGAGTCTCCTTGTCATGTGTCTCAAAACCAAGTGGCTACTCCACATACACTTCCTCTTCCACTACACCATTCAAGAAAGCAATCTTGACATCCATTTGGTGTATCTTCTATTTCATCACCACAGCCAGAGCAAGTACTGATCTAATGGAAGTGTATCTGGCTACAGGTGCAAAAGTTTCTTCATAATCTATTCTTTCTTTCTAGGAGAATCCATGAGCCACAAATCTTGCTTTATATTTATCTATGCTGCCATATGCATCATGCTTGATCTTGTAGATCCATTTGGAAGTCACAACAGAATTCCCTTCTGGTCTAGGAACAACATCCCAGACATCGTTCTTCATGATCGATTGATACTCCTCGATCATAGCATAAATCCATTTCTTCTTTTCTGGTGCTTCTTCATAGTTGGAAGGTTATTTGTTAATAATGTCACACAACAGGGCTACATAACCAGAGCAAGATCTAGTTCTCTTTCTTTCTCCATGCATTTCTTCTAGAGCCCCATATCTTTCTGCACCTTGGATAGCCTCTCGTACCCATGCAGGTTTCCTCTTGTAAGGATTCTTCTCTTGGGGTGGATCTACAGGTTCCTGGGGTTCTTCTATTTTTCAATATTCTTCTTGAATTTCTTTGTTCATGGTTGTATGATGAATTCTGGGCACTTCTGTTTCTTTAGGTTCTTCATCAAGTCTCTTTTTGGATTTGTTGTAAGCTGAATCTTCATCGAAAGTTATGTATTTTCTGATGTCAATCTTTTTGAACCATGGGAAGTATATTCTGTAAGCCTTAAAGCTTTCAGAGTATCCCATAAATATACCTTTCTTTCTAGAAGGATCTAAATTTGTCCTCTTTTCTTTTGGAAAGTGTATGTATACAGGACAACCAACTATTCTGAGATGGCTGACTACAGGTTTCTTGTGGGAAAATACTTCTTCAACTGTCTTGTTCTTGAGTAATCTATGTGGAGTACGGTTCTGTACATACACTACTATTCTGGCAGCTTCTGCCCATAGATGCATGGGAAGCTCTTGATCACGAATCATGGCCCTTGCAGATTCCATGATCGTTCTATTCTTCCTTTCTGCAACCCCATTTTGTTGTGTATTATATGGAGTGGATAACTCCCTCTTAATCCCTGAATCTTTGCACAACTCTTTGAATTCATTTGATGTGAATTCTCTGCCATTATCTGATCGAAAAGTCTTGATATTATTTTCTATGTGGCTCTCAATCAAGGCTTTAAATTCCTTGAACTTGCTGAATACTCCATCTTTGTTCATCATAAAGTATATCCATGTCATCCTATAAAAATCATCAATGAAAGAAACGTAGTATACATACCTGCTTAATGAATTGGATGACATTGGAGCGCATACATCGGAGTGGACCATTTCCAAGATTCCTTTTCCCTTGTTCTTGCTACTTGGATATGTATTCTTTGTGTTCTTTCCTTTCACACATCCCGTGGAAATTGAACCCAGGTGTTAGAACAATTACACTCACAAAAATTTCCAATTACACATGCAAATTACACACAAAGGAGACCGAATATGGAGCAGAACACTAATCTGTATTGAATAAGTGTACAATATCCAACCTTGCGAATTCATAGGCTACCACAATAAATAATTACATGAGACATTCAAATGCATTGGGATGCCATTCGAATTAGTCAAAAGCAGGCTTACTAAATCTAAGCAAATCCCCCATAGGTGCATAAAGCAGCTTCCAAATCTGTCTAGGAGCTCATGAATTGGAAAAATAAATTAGGAAATCTAATAGGTGATGGAAGGAAAAATCATACATGCTTTTAATAGGAGAAAAGAGTGGAGGATGATGGGGACAAAAAACAAGTTAACTTCACCTAGTCAAACTTTCCCAATTGCCTTAAAACTCAGTAAAAGTAGGCAATAAAGCAGAAAAAGAAGATATGCTCTAGGGAGGCCAGGAATAAATTAAAATTGATTCCAATAGGTTTCCCAAGTGCTACATGACTCATTTTTAGCAATTTTTACCATCTAGGACATGTGGAGGACAACTTGCATAGAGTGGAATATGGAAACTAGGAAAATAAGACAAAAATGGAGATAATTAATGTCTAAGGTAGCTAACTATGGGTTGATTATTCTAAGACCCCCCATTAAGCTTGACAAATGAGTAAAATATCAGAAAAAAATAGGGCCTAGCAACAAGGCTTAGTCACCCTTTACATACTGCATGTCCATTTAACCAAGGAAAGAGGCAAAAACCCAGTGGGAAAAATCCTCCCTTAAACATGGACAGTAAAACAAAATTTAAAAATATTGTCATGAATAACGCTTCACAGTATGATCAGCAATCCCCAGTAGTGATTTGATATTGCTGAATATATTCTCATAAAATACTTTGGTGAAGATGTCTGCTACTTGTTCTGAAGGTGAACAGAAGAGTAGATGAATGGTGCCATCATGCACAAGCTGTCTGATGTAGTGCATATGGATCTCAATGTGTTTGGTTCTCTGTCTTTGAACTAGATCATTGCAGATGTGAATGGTACTCTGATTATCACAATAGATAGTATTTGAGTATTCTGATTCGAATCCACACTCACCAAGTAACCCCTGCAACTATAAACATTGAGTTGCTGCATTTACAACTCCTCTGTACTCTGCTTCTGTAGATGAGAGTGCAATGGCACTCTGTTTCTTGCTTGACCAGATTATTGGTCCTTCAGTAAGCATGAACACATATCTTGATGTTGACTTTTGATCTGTTTTGTCACCTGCCCAATCACTGTCAGTAAACCCAATCAAATCAAGATCAGATTTAGCTTTGTAGAAGATCCCATGAGTCCTTGTTCCCTGAACAAAGTTAAGGATCCTTTTGGCTGCTCTCCAATGGATCTCATGAGTCTGATCCACGTATCTTGAATCCAAAATTACTGCATAATAAATATCAGGTTGAGTATGTGTAAGGTACAACAAACACCCAATCAATTGCCTATACAGTGTATTATTTACCATAGGTGAAGAATCTGCTTCTTCAAGCTCAACTCCTGAAAGGAAGGGAGTCTTGCTTGGCTTGAAATATTCAATGTTGAACTTGTTTAGAAAATCCAAAGCATACTTGGACTGATGTAATTTTATTCCATATTTGGTTTGAGCAATCTCGAGACCCAAGAATTGGTTCAATAACCCCAAATCAGTCATAGAAAATGCATGGTTCATTGCATCCTTCAAGGAGGCAATTTCATCCTTTGAGCTTCCTGTAATAAGAAGGTAATCCACATACAAGACAATAATCATCAAAGAACCATGAATCATCTTCAAATAAACATTAGGATCAGACTTGCATCGAACAAAACTCAATGACAGCAGAAATCCATCAATCTTGGCATACCAAGCCCTCGGGGCTTGCTTAAGCCCATACAATGATTTCTTTAGCATGCACACAAGAGATGGATTAGTGACAAAGCCTTGAGGATGATTCATGTAAATATATTCAGTAATATCTACATTTAGGAAAGCACACTTCACATCCATGTGATGTACCTCCCACTGCTTCGAAGCTGCAATGGATAAGGCTAGCCTGATGGAGTCCATCTTTGCCACGGGTGCAAAGGTCTCATTGTAGTCTATGCCATGTACTTGTGAGTAGCCCTTGGCTATCAATATTGCCTTATATTTAAAATTTTAACCATCAGCAGAAAACTTAGTTTTGAAAATCCACTTACATTGAACTAGCTTCCTCCCTGGGGGAAGATCAACCAACTCCTAAGTGTTGTTCTTCTGGAGTGAGATGAATTCTTCTTTCATGGCTGTTTTCCATATTGGATCATGTGCTACATATGAATATGTATGTGAGTCTGATTCAACCATCAGATATCATTTATCTACAAACAAAGGGTCTTTCATACACAGGGCACTCTCAAACTAAGATCTAGTCCTCCTAGAATCACTAGGATTTCCAGCTAGTTCCCTAGCTACATGAATGGTATTTTCTGCCCATTTTGGTCTTGTAGGAATATTAGGATATGAAATTAAATCATCATTATTAGACATATCAGAATCATCAAACTCATTTATCTCTTCACTTACATTCAGTGGTTTTGGTGGTGAAGAAGAATCTCCAACTTCAACTGCTGCTAAAGGCTCTTCTTGGAATTGAACACTCCTTTTAATAAAGGATTTGTTTGTGCTCAAATTGATCAGCTTGTACCCTTTTGAATATTTAGAGTACCCAAGAAATAAACACTCTTGGATTTTCGGCTGCAAAGCCTTCCTCTTTTCTGTTGGAATTCTAGACCAAGCCCTTGAGCCAAAAATCCTGAAATGAGTCACATCTGGCTTGTTCCCACTCCATGATTCGAAAGGAGTCATACCATAAAGATATTTATGAGGCACCCTATTTTGGATATAGGTTTCATAGTTTATAGCTTTGGCCCAAAACTTTGGTGGCAAAGTCTTAGCCTCCATCATGCAGGTTGCCATCTCTTTCAGTGATCTGTTCTTCCTCTCAGCAACACCATTTTGCTGTGGTATGTAAGGGATAGAATGCTACATCTGAATACCTGCATCTACATAATATTGAATGAACTCAAACTTGACATACTCACCACCATTGTCAAATCTAAGGACTTTGAGTTTTCTCCCATACTGGTTTTCAACCAAAGCCTTAAAGACTTTGAAGAGGCCAAAAACTTTAGACTTATGCTTCAGGAAGAAAACCCAGCAGTACCTGGAAAAGTCATTTATGAATGGCAATGCATATTTGTCCTGACTCATTGACATATTAGGAAATGGGCCAGAAACACCACTATGGATCAACTCAAGAGGTGCAGAGGTTCTCTCATGACTAGCTTTCTCAAATTTATGCTCTAGGTGTTTTCCTAAGATGAAACCTTGACAGACTCCTTTGGAAAACTTAATCTTTGGTAACCCTATGACCATTTCTTTTTCACTAAGAGACAGAAAGATACTTATATTTAAGGTGGCCAAATATTTCATGCTAAAGCTTGCTTGCCTCCTTAGCATGAATCAAAAGAGCAGAGGGGTTTGAGTAGGGTAGGAAATGTGAGAACATGTATACCTTCAAAGTGTGATTTACAACTCCTTTTGCAATGAATTTACCACTTAAGATCTCTATGATATCAACTTCATCAAGGGAGAATATGACCTTATTTGGATACCCTGTGTGGGTCATCTAATATACTGACAAGTGGTTAGAGGCAAGACCTGGAACATACAATACATTGCTGAACTTACCATGGTCAAGATCAATCCTCCTTTTGCCAAAAATTTCAGTGAAAGAGTCATCTCCTAGTACTATTGGTGGACCTTTCAACATGTCAAGTGAGGTGAATGCCTCCTTGGTCGAAACCATATGTCTTGAAGCTCCAGAATCTATGATGAAACTAGGTGAGCTTGATGTGCCAGCAACCAATGCATGTACTCTCTCTTTGTCTTCTGAATTTGATCCTCCTTCCCTCTTCTTTGAGCTATTAGGAAGGGAGATGCCATTCTTTTCCAGGAGTTGGGTCAGCATGTCAATTTGCTTCTTCATGCAGGAGCTTTCAGGATGATTTCCCTTGTTGCAGTATGCGCACTTGCTCATTTCTCCTTTGTTCTTCTTCTTCTGGAAGTTCTTCTTGGAACCTTAGGGATCCTCTGGAGACTTGTTCTTGTCTCTCTTTTTCTCAGGTGGATTCTTATATTTCTTCTTTCCTTTTGAATCCACCCTCGAATCTACAGCAACTAGATCTTGGTCCTTGGAAGGTTTGATGGTGGCCATCTTCACCAGTTTATCTTGTTCTTGTGTGAGAAATTCCATGAACTCTGTAAGTTTAGGCATATTCTAGGCTCAAGCTATCAACTTGGTGGAATGGAAGGTTGAAACAAACACTAAATATTTAGGGCCAAGCTTCTAGAGTATGGCCAAAACCAATTTCTCCTCCTTGTTTTCAATTCCACACTGTTTTAGCTGCAAAACAAGGGATTTAAAATTGGAAAAGTAGAGTTTTAGGGATTCGAAGCTGCTGGGACTCAAGGAGATCAATTCATTATCGATTTAATGTCCTCTCATCTCATATGTTTTACCAAAAATCTCAACAAGCTTCTCCCATAGTTCATTTGGTGATGTCAATCCATCAAGATGGAAAAGGAGTTCTCTGGATATGCTCAGACACAGGAGACCATAGGCCTCATCCCTCCTGTTGTGCCATTTAATTTTCTCTACAGCTACATTGGGCTCTACTTATATTTCCATAGTCACTCTGTAGAGGCTTTTATCTCTCAATAGTATCTCCATCTCTTCTTTCCATTCAAATAAATTAAATGGAGTCAAGATGATCTTCTGAGATTGATCCATAGCTCAGAAATTGTCCCTTTAGTCAACAGAATGCTCCCAATCAATGATGTTGAACCTGCAATAACAATATGAAAGGAGAGAAACAAATCTACAAAGGCTTTGATACCATGTGGAAATTGAACCCAGGTGTTAGAACAATTACACTCACAAAAATTGCCAATTACACATGCAAATTACACACAAAGGAGACTAAATATGGAGCAGAACACTAATCTATATTGAATAAGTGTACAATAGAAAACCTTATGAAGTCATATGCTGCCACAATAAATAATTACATGATATATTCGAATGCATTGGGATTCCATTCGAATTAGTCAAAAGCAGGCTTACTAAATCTAAGAAAATCCCCCATAGGTGCAGAAAGCAGCTTCCAAATCTGTCTAGGAGCTCACGAATTGGAAAAATAAATTAGGCAAGCTAATAGGTGATGGAAGGAAAACTCATACATGCTTTTAATAGGAGAAAAGAGTGGAGGATGATGGGGACAAAAAACAAGTTAACTTCACCTAGTCAAACTTTCCCAATTGCCTTAAAACTCAGTAAAAGCAGGCAATAAAGCAGAAAAAGTAGATATGTGCTAGGGAGGCTAGGAATAAAGAAGAATTGATTCCTATAGGTTTCCCAAGAACTCCATGAATCAGTTTTAGCAAGTTGGACCATCTAATACATGCAGAGGACAACTTGGATAGAGCGGAATATGGAAACTAGGAAATTAAGACAAAAATGGAGGTAATTAATGTCTAAGGTAGCTAACTATGGGTTGATTATTCTAACACATCCTTTGCAGACACCGCATGTTTTGTCTATAATTCTGGAAGACCTTCAACATCTTTGCTTGCAAGTGGCAGTGCTCTGTAGTGCACATGTGCAAGCCTTCTATGACAAAGTTCATTTGGTTCTACTGAGTCATGAACTAAATCTTGTTCTCGTCAGCCCTTCAATTTGTATAGACCTCCTTGTTCCCCAACTACTACTGCGTCATCAATGGTCTTTCCTTTTGGCCACATAAGAACTTGGGTATCTACAAATTCAACCCTCATGCCTTTTGTATCCAATGCAGATATGGATAGGAGGTTCTTCTTTATTCCTGGTACAAACAATACATCCTTCATCTTCATAGACTTTCTAGAGTCTATCTTATATGAGGATTCACCACTACCTTTTATTGGATGCTGGTAGTCATCCCCAAGTTTCACCTTGTGAGGTGACTCATTTTCATATAGTTTCACAAAGGATTCTTTGAATCCCATCATATGTTTGGAAGCACCACTGTCTATAAGCCAATCATTGCTTCCATGTGCGAATAGTTCTCGTGAGAGAAAAAATCAAAACATATTATTCATCACTTGAAGAATCATCACTTTCTTGTCTGATTCTCTTTGTGGAGGGTTCATAATCCTCTTCAGCATGAGCATGATGTCTTCTCTTGTTTCCCTTTTTCTTGTGAGAGCCATTTTTGTTTCTAGGACATTCTCTAGCATAGTGTCCTTTCTCGTCACATGTATAGCATTTGATTCTAGACAAATATTTATTAGGTATTCTAATATTATTTTTCTGGCGAGAAGACTTACCTTTGAGATAATTTTTTCTGCTACTCTTGGACTGTACTGTCAGAGCTTGATATTCACTTCCCATCTTTTCTTCTCAGGATATTATTTGAGATTCTTCTTGTGAGCATTCTTCCCACAACCTACTAAACTTGAATAGCTTATTTCTTGCATAAATCCCTTGAATGAAGGAGTCCCATGATCTAGGTAGACCATTCAAGGTGGTCATCACAATTTTTGCATTCTCTACTTCTTCATCTACCGCTTCCAGCTGTTCCTTGATCTGAGAGACCCTTTTAAAGTAAGACTGGATGGTTTCCGCATTCTGGATATTTACATTCTTTAATTGGTTTCTCAGAGTCATCTTCCGATTTATGTTCTTTCCTTCAAACAGTTTGGACAGGGCATCAAACATAGCGTTAGGTGTCTTTAGGGAGGACACTTGTGGTATGAGGTGTTCCTTGATTGAATCAGCAATAATCCTCTTAGCCATGACCAATTTATTTTTGTGTAAGGCCTTAGATTCATCTCCTTCTAGAACTGGAACCTCTTCATTGATGTAAGAGTCCAACTCATTTTCTTCGAGGACTAGGGATATCCTATACTTCTAGGATCGAAAGTTATCAACTCCCTCAAGATTTTCATCAAGCTTGGTATGATGAGACATATTAACAGAAAACCTCAAATGGAAATGCAAAATATTTATATCTTACCAGGTCAAGATGTCGAAACTAGATCTGAAGCTGAATTTCTGCAAGGCTGGTTCAGAAGCAGATTAGGGTTTGACTTTCCTGAAGTTCTATCCAACCAAAAAGTTTGATCTTGATCTCTAAACTTTGATTTTGAGGAGGAGATCAATCCAGGCACAGGATTACTCAAAAATTCCACTTCTGTGGAAATCCCTAATTTTCGGCAAGTGTCGGGTCAAAAACTGAAAATGCTCAGAATCAGATTCTTCTTTGAAAAAAAGATGCGCCCTAGATAGGATATTCAGCCCAACCTTATTTTGCTGAAAATATGTGGAGAGAGATCCAAAAATTAGGAAGCCCTAGTTTTCACAGCTGCACAATGTCTTCTTCTCAAGTTAGCTCTGATACCATGTTAGATTTTTATCATTTTAGGCTAGCATTATCTTAGGATCTTTAATTGAGAGAATAACAAACACAACAATCAAAACACAAGAGACAATGGACTCAAATATTTTCCTCAGGGAAACCATAAAGGATAAAACCCCGCAACTTCCTTAGAGATAGAATCAGCATCGAAAGAAAAACCCCCAAAACAATAAGATGATCTCCTTATAGCAGTAGTCTCTCTCTGTCTTGTCCTGGAAACTTCTTCTCTCTTAGTTATGTGCTACAACTGAGTCTAAGTGAATGTGTGTTAAATAGAGAGGCTCACTTTCAATTTATACTAATTCCCGACTTGAAAATAACTCACAAGGGCTGAATTCTCTAGGAGAGTCTAATAACCCTAGGGCCCCACAACTGTGGGAACTTTAACCCTTGATCAATAAGGAGGGTTACCCTCTATGAATTTACATGACTTTTTTACATTATTGAATCTCCTGATAGGAACATCGGGTCATAACATGACTCAATTACATTATAGATACTTCCTGAAATAAACATCGGGGTATAATACATAAAATACACCAGTGAATACATTCTGAAGTTACAAATACATCATCAAGCATCAGGCTCATAAGCGCGAGTAGGGTACATGAAAATGCAGTTACATCTTGAAAAACAAGATGAGGTCAATAAAAAATTGTGAATCCAACTAAAAATCCTGTCTCTAAGAAACAACAACATCAAAATCACATTCAGAAGAAAAGATAGGATGTAGGTCACTTTGGCAGAAACACATGCGACTTTGCTATCTCCTACAAAAGGGAAAGTCAAGGAAGAGTCGACTAAAGAATATTCTATAGAACCAAGGATCAAGGGTTTATAATCAGTAAGATGAACCTCATAAGGAGAGAAAAAATCAACAAGGGAGATAGAATTTGCAGGAATAAACTTAGTATCAGAGGAGTTGAAAAATTCATAAGAAAAATCAAACTCGTTAGGATCACTAACTTGCTGTTCGAAGGGAGAGTCTAAAAACTCAAAAAGACCAACATATGAATATCAATCCATGGGAAGATCATGCTTACTAAGAAAATCAGGGTTAGACTTAGTCACAAATGAACCAACATTCAAAAGAAGGCCAGACTGTATCAACGACTCTAGGAAGACTTCATCCAAAGGAAGGATATCGTCCAAGATAGGACACATGTCTAAACTTTCAAATGGATTGACAAAGCAAAGAGCAGGCTCCATAGTCTGTATAGGATGACTCACCTGGTCAACTGTTGGGACCAAGTCCTGAGAAGGTAAGCATGAAAACTGAGGCTGCTTCTTAGTAGCAATTAAGCTCAAAGGACATGAGGCCACATAGATCACCCATGGCGGGGTAGTGTTTATAGAAACACTAGGAATCAATAAAGGAAAAACTTGGTCTTTAGTTGGGTTAGGAGAGGGATCAAGAAAATCCAACTGATCGATAGTGAAAATTTCTTCGCCATGATTAAAATACATCACACGAAAGAACGTTGACACCACAACTTGCATGGCATAGACATAATCACGTCCGAGGAGCATATTGAATTCCAAGGGGTATTCTATCACGATGAAGTCAGGTAAGACAATATTCCCACCCAAATTAAGAGGTGTTTGATCAAGAATTCCCAAGGCTATACTAGTTCTTTTATCAAACACCAGTAATTGACTAGCTGTTGACACAATTCTGGGAGATCCCATGCCTCTCCAAGCACGAGTAGATAAGATACTAACTAAGGCTCCTTCATCAACAATACAACGAGAAATCGTGTATTGTTCAACTTTGACCTTTATCGGGAAAGGTATATTAGAAGGAAGGCATGGCTCAACTAGGCTATCCCAATCAAAGGAAGCAATCTAAGATCTTGGTGGGGGTTCATCCAAAATGAGTTCAATGCCCCCTTGTTCAGTAATTTCTGAACTGGAAGTGAAGAAAATGTGACTAGCAGACACATCACTCGCCAAAGGAATATTGGGATTGAATGATAATGGAATTGATTCAACTGCTTTGTGAAAGTCACTATCCAAAGGGAGAGTGGGATTGACGAAAGGTGACATTGGTTCCATCACATCAGAATCACTCTCCAAAATAAGAGTGAGATCGACCAAATATGCGACTGGCTCGACCACTTGATCAACCAAAGGTTGAGTAGATGGTTGAGAAGCTATATTTTTTTTAGGAGAAGGAAATCCTTGAGTCTCATACCACACTCTTTGCACCTCTGCTACATCAGGGAACTGGTGAGTAAGATGATATCCCTCGCATATCTTACAAGGGAACTTAAGTTTTCACTTCAAATGACCAGTTTTCTCAACGGTGTCAACATGACTAGAAGTGGATGACTATTTTCTCTTAGTATGATCCACAGAGGTTGAGAGTTTTCCCCCAACATGACCACCAGAGGCTGGGTGACTGGGTCCAACCTAACTAAGAGAGGCTGGTTGTTGAGAGACTTCAGGATGTTCAAAACCAGGATGACCATGAAACGAAACTCTTCGCACCTCCTCGATGGAAGGGAATTTATAAGTAAGGTGTTCTCCCTTGTTGGGCACTTGGGCAGACCCGGATTAACGCTTTATACGTCGCACCAACAAAAGACCCACTGTGTTGGCCCTTTCGGCAACAACCTGCACGCAGGTTGCAGTATCACCCGAAACAGCAATGGGGTGCCACAGAATCAGGTTTCTGCATGCAGAGAGGGGTATTACTGTACCTTAGCCTTTCTAAATAATTACTAATCAACTTCTGATTAACTTATCATTCATTCATATATATTTCACAGCATAATAAACAAACCCAAACTTGCATAACCCACTACAGGGAATTCACAGTGCAGCTTAGTAGTAACAGAGATCTTATAATATCAGATATATTCGGTTTAATGCATGAAAATAGCAAAACAGGAACAACACAACAAAACCACAACACCAAATATAACGTGGTTCACCCCCAGTGTAGGGGCTACGTCCACAAACTGCGTTTTATTCCTCTTTCCTCAAAACCACAGTTTATCTGCGCACTCAGCTGCAGATTCCTTCTTCCTTTGACAGCCGCGCACACAGCAGCAGGCTTCTGCGCACACAGCTACAGACCTTTCTTACTTTCTTACAAAAACCCTCTGCGCACACAGCTGCAGAGGTCGTCCACGCACACAGCTGGGACTTGTTCCTTCCTTACAAAATCCAACCTTACTTCGCCTTGTCTTTCTTACATCAAAAAGCCTAACCTATCCATTTTCCATAAGCGTTTATTTATACTGCGCAGCTTACAAAAACCCTGGTCTTAAACCATGGGCACCCACAAAAACCCTAACCCTGGATTTAACCCATGGGTTTATTACAAAAAGAGAGGGTTTCAACTTACCCTGACACCCCTAAGACTATTTTGACCCAACGCTCCATTTATAACTTAACCGCGGAGTTACCCCCTATGGGGTATGCGCCCCAACAGGCCCCTAAGACTCACTAGTGGCCCGTCCCGGGACACTCTGCAGCGTCTCTGCTTGCTTAAATTCACTGAGGAGACAGGTTATATTGCTTAATGACACTTTCCATGCTGCTGCCGGCTGCATACTTCTGTCCTTTGCAGTAGGTTTACTGGAGACAGGCGTCACAACCACCTGCAGCAACATCCGGTTCTCGGATTGCCTATACTTGACCATCCACGACTTTGGGGTCCCCTGGGCTTGCATGTCACGCCATATGGGGAGCCTGCTTGGCGTAGCTCCTTGGCACCAACAGTCGGCGCAGGGTGATTTCCCAGAGTCATTCTGCGAGGCCTCATGCCCTGGGCTGCTCTATGTTAGAGCAGACTCCTGGCTGTCTGTGCAATTTTAGAGCAAACTCATGCCTGTCCTTGTACTTCGCCAAACAGAACTGTGTAAATGGCCTAGCGAGAAGGTGTTGCAGACTTCTGTCCCTTACATCCCGTACCAATGTCTGGACCTTACTGTCATTCGACATTGTTCAGGCAGGAATGTCACAGAGATGCTTCAGATAGAAATTACAAATCGAATTAGCCTCTTATAAAATCTTACTGCGGGGAGTGGTATCATGGTTTAAGCATGATACTAAATCTGGCGACGTTCCGGGAATCTGTTCCTCAGGGCACCGGATTTTCCCCAAGATCTCATGATGATCGGTAATGAGAGCAACGCTCGTGCTAGCGCCGCCAACTTGTGGTATGTCCCATCCGTCATAGTTGCGCCACAACCTGAGACTTCGACACAACCTGACCCAGTAACCGACGACCAGCTTGGTACTTCGCATGCTGTAGACAGCCCAGACTACATAGCGCAATAAGCATGTT
>LPNX010434255.1:3598-15989 GCA_001517045.1 Pseudotsuga menziesii
TTAATCTACTGTAGGCCTGAATTTCTACAAATTTGGAGTTAGCATGACAACCTAACCACATTATCCACATATAAATATTTACATTATACATGCTTATCCATTTAGTAGCTGAGCCTTAGCCTTGAACATCCCACTAGGAATCCATACTAGCATATTGACATCTTTTATATAATTTTATTTAATACATCCCAAGTCAAAACTCTAGGTATTACAAGGAAGGAGACACGAATCTTAATGCATAGATCGTTTAATTAAAAAACCACACATTCACTACTAAGTGTAATATCGATCAATAATTTAGAATGTAAGTCTAATTAGAAAATTTTAAAAAGTATGTATGTGTCTAAGGGCCTTGGACATGTTTTCGGAAAGATTACCATGGATTAAATCCTAAAATATTCAATCATGAATAAAAAAATTTAGCACTTTTTCAAAGACAACATAATCTACATCATCCTTAAAAGGAATAAAAATACAACCATATTTAAGCAACTAAAAGTACTCCAACACCTAAAAACCATAAGATAACAAAAAAATATTTTGATATTTTCATAACATGAGGGATGAATACTTAATATTTCCTTTAATCACGGTGGGTAAGGGATATGAACATTTCACTGCTTCCTTTCAATACACCCACAACTTTTAGGAATTAGTATGCAATGATAATAACTCCTTCAAAGCTTCTATTTACAGCCTGCCAATGGATGTCAAAAATAAATGTTCCACTAATGCATCTTATATAAAAATCAGTTCACTTTATTTTACCATTATTATACTGACCACAACTAAGTTTTTAATGGACATAATGTGAATAAAAAATTACTTGGGTGCATTCACACAGTAATTTTAATAACCAAAAACATTGTTAATCTAACTATAAATCAAAACAAAAAAATATAAATTAAATATAGAAATAATAAATCAAATATTTAATTAGACTAAATTTAATATTAAGGAAATAATTATTATCACTAATAAGATAACTATAATTAATAATATTAAAATAATAAATAAATCAATAACAAAATCAAATTTGTTATCAAAACTAATAAAATATATAAGAAAAAACTATAAAATAGAGAATATAAAAAATAAAAATAAAAACTAGAGAAAATTTTCTAAAATTAGAGATTTAAATGGTTTTTTTTTATCATTCCTCAATTAAAAATATGATTATAAATACTAAATATATTTTAATTCATATTTAATTATTTAGAGAGATGCTAAAAAAATTAGGTTAAGGTTCTTATTCCCCAATCCCTAAATTGACTCTGAGGGCCAAAACCAAGCTGAAATCTTATGCCGATCTGCTGATGGCATTCATGGTTTGTGTAATCTTCCATGGTAGTGGTTTAAGCTTAGTCTGATAATATGTTTCGATATTTTATTTGATGAATTCAAAGATCCACTGGTTCATTCCCAATTGCATGTTACTCTGCTGTAACTAGTTTCGTTCCTGATTACAAGATACTAACCCTTGCATGTAATTCCTGTGGGATTCGCAATGAACTATTGGACGTTCGAATTCATAGAAAAATAAATAAAAATTGGGAATATATTATCAGAGTAAGCTTAAACAGCTACTACCGTGTAAGATTACAGAAACCATGAATGCGATTAGATCTACATAACATTCCAGCCGTGGGTGTGCCACATATAGCCAATTTAGGGATTAATTTTTTTAACATCCTTATAAATAACCAAATATGACATAAAGTGTATTCAATATTTAGATGTCATACTCAAATTGTTAATTGATTAAAGAAACAACGCCATTGAGATCTGCAAAATTTAAGATCTATTGCCCCCACGGCTTTAAAGGAAAATTTATTATTAATGATAAGTACATAAAAATAATTTCAAGGATTTGACAGAGAAAAGTAGAATGTGTACTTGTCATTTAGAATTGTTGAATGATGATAAGTGAGAGCTTTAAGTCCCTCATCTTTTTATTTCATATTTTGCACATGAAGAAATGTTTAGGACTTTAATTTTAACATTTAGGTTTAAATTTTTTTGTTTAAATAACATGAATAACATTTATATAATTATGCTAAACATTGAAGTACAAAAATAAAAAGCTTACAAATGCATTATAAAAAATAAAAATAAAAACATAATAAATATAATGATTAAACCAAACACACATATAATGACAAATAAGGTTTATTATTCTGGTAAAAAATAAGGTTTATCATTGAAATCTTTAAATAAACTTGTTCACAAGCAATACAATGGATCATTACCATGGGCCATCAAATAAGATGGGCCCTAAAAACCATGACAAAAGGACACAAAAAAAACCATGGCAAAATCAAATTTTCTATCTTAGAATATATATATATATATATATATATATATAAGTGTGTATATATGAATTATATATACATTTTCTAATAACTAATTAATAATAGTAATAGATAACTGTAATAGAGCCTCAATTAATAATTGTATTACTAATTCTACTAGAAAAATACTGTACCTATTATTTTTTAATAATTATATTATTAATTCTGTTGAAAAAAACTTTACCTATTATTTTATTATTTTTTAGAGAAAAGTTAGGATTAAAACATTTTGTATTAAAACATGTTGTTTAATAAAATATGTTGAAGGGGGACAAAAGTGGCACAAGTCCTAATTTAGTGCTAAAGAGTATGATTGTGATAAATGACCAAGTCGTAGGAAAAATACTATATATTAGTATGTCTATTAGTAGGAGAAGGCTAGCATTGGATGATGATTAATTATGTGAATGCAAGAGATGGCGCATTGAAGTATTTTTCTCTTATGGTTGAGCGAACTCGCTTGGGGATTCTAGAGCAAGTAACTTGGCTGCTCTGGAAGTTTGTTGGGAGGAACAACTTCTCCACTTTTGTATTCCCAGCATTGGTGCCAGGTTCATACTTTATGTTTAAATATTTGTAGAATGTGTTTTAAATTATAGATCTGAAGAAGATTAATGTACAACATAGTTTGTATCAATTAGCATAATGATGCCATGCTTAAATGTTTAGAATTATGTTTCCTTCCGAAATTTGAATTATGGACATAAATGGATCGTGTATTTCTAAATTGAACCTATTTGTTTTAATTATTTCCAAAAATCTCCCTTAGTCTGTATTTATGAAACTAAATATAGAATGGATCTCTAATCATGCTAGAATTCATCTATTTTTTTATCATATTTAAACCACCATAAGGATTCCAGAAAAACACATAAATATATATAGATAGTGTACCATCCAAATCCTTACTCATGTAGACATATTAGGATATAATCATTTTTATTATTATATAGCATAGATCTGTATGAGTTAGTACTTACGAAATAATTTTACATTCATAATACTAACACCTTACACACTATAGGTTTCCAATTAAAATATTCTAACAAAATAATGTTTACATAACTAATCATGAAATTCTAAGCCAATAAAAAAATCAATCATGAATTTAAATTGCAGATTTACAGTAATCCAACTAATAGATTATATAAACGTAATTTTATTATAATTCATCTATGAAATCACTTTCTATTCTAGATTTTGTAAAAACAAGCATACGGATCGAAGATCCTAATTATCATTATTAACATCCACAAACCATGCGCAAGATAGTTAAAAACAAATCAAATCAAATTTATTACTTTCACTGGCTGATATGATAGCTATCACAACTCTATTTATGGCATCAAAAGATGAGACACGAAACAAGTATTGTTTTCCATCCAACCAAATCTATCATCGATAGTCGAGTCTTAAAACACAAATACTTTTAACCACTGCATAAGAAATCATAGACCCTATGGGTCATATCAAATAATGCATCAAACACAATAAATATACGGTCGTAATTCAACATCATGGCTACCCCAATTTACACAGAGACAAAACCTCAGTAGAGTATTCACATACAACCATCATGTTCATGACACAATCACAACATTTACAACTATAAAAAAAGGTAGTATTACTCACGCCCGTCAGACCATCAATGATGGCAGTCAGATGGTTTAACATCAACACACACACACACACACACACACATATATATATACAGAAGACAAAAAATAATTGAATTTACACAACCAAAGGCTGGAACCCTTTTCTTTTAAACGACACACACATATATATATTAAAGAGTGGTTATAAGATCATCACCGATGGATTCCACAGTAAATTTAATACCAACACTATATAGTATGGAAAATAATACGAGTCAATGGCACCCCAAACCCTGCGAGGGTACTTTCTAAAATATTACATTGTAGTGTTGCAACAATGGTTAAAGAGTCGGCACAAAACAAATTGAGGAAAGGTTTTATAAAAACATTCACTAATTTAAAACCGAAACACTTATCTTGTAAATCATTGTGGATACCATTTGGAGCCCTCACGACCTCTAGCCAACATGACCTATAACCATGACAAGATGGATTAGCATGGGTCGAAATCTCAAAAATGATAGACTAGATTTTAAACCACGGATGAGTTACATAATTTAACTTGGCATTTGGAAACGTGGGCCTGGGAGGAGGTGAAATTTTTTTCCTCCCTCTCTAGCACGGGAACCTGCATTTTTTCCATTACAGTCAGAACAATCATCACATTGTAATTTTAAATCAAATAAATAACTTGAAGTGGGAAAAACCTCACCTTGGAGAAATAATAGAGAGGGTTAGGGGTCGGCTCCTCTGAAGCACCCTTATCCATCCTCTGTCTACATTACAAACAACAAGAAAAACTCAGTCATTTGTACTAAACATTTCTTTAAGAAATAAATAGTAGAAAACTTCTTTTAAAAACTTGAAGCCCTTGCCTATACAAACAGTGTGATCAGGGAAATGGTGGAAAGGAAAGTTCTGTTCTATAGTCCGCCATAGAAGTTGAAGAAGCTCTTTCAAACACCTCGACAAGGATAAAAGCACACTACTATTAACACTTTCCTACTGCCACTTAGAAAATGAAATCAAAGATCGACGACCCTTGTTGGCCAAACATAGGTCGAAACAAACTCTTACTTCCACCAGGGTCAGGGAAGAGCCTTTGGCTCATGTCAATTGTATAAAGAAGAGAGAGCCACTTGTACACTTTCACCATGACCAGAGCTTGGTTGTGTCTTCTCAACAAATCAAACTTGAAAATGAGGTTCCGAACACAAAACTGACACATTAAACGAGTCTAAAAACCCTAACTCCCATCTTAATAGATGGACGGTGTTGGGAGAACCATGTAGTCAAGTAAAGGACCTCGATGCCCTATCAACTCGCAGTGAAGTCATGATTTAATGCCAAGGTCAACCAAGGACATCGCAATAACCATCGACAATATAAATCATTAAAAACTTAATATTTGCAATCACCTTTGGGTTATAATCTATGTCGATAACCTTCATGGTGACGAGACTATGGAAGATAACTCCTTCATGTATTATGACAAGGTCCACACACTTCATACACTTTAACCATAACATTATAATATGCTAAGTTCACTAAAATACACTATAACTATAATTTTATGCTATGCTCGGATCTCTGAAGTATATTATCACCATGGTGTTATGTTATACCTAGACCATCGAATTATTATTACAACCATAACATATTTGCAAGCATCGTATTGCTTCATGCCATTAATCTTTAAATATTTTGCAGTCATCGTATAAGCATATGATATGGTATATAAACCATAAACATCAAGGACCATAAAGAAATTGTATTTACTCCAAACCATGTAGTCTCATGCCAAGTACAAAGTCATAAACCCTCATTTTTTATTTATATCTCAATAAGTCATGATAGGGAGGAACCATATTCTCTACAAAACCTAAGCACTGTACACTTAAGGGAAGTTCATTACACACCATAGTATAAACTATGGTAAGGACAAGGCCTTTTAATTAAAAATTGCAACTTATGAGTCGGGGTGAAGACCATGGACAGTCTCCCCATGCAATAGGCCAGTTTCAGCCTAACATAAAACAAAAAGAATAAACATTAAAGAACAAATAAAAACAAAATACATGACCTACATAAGACATGGTTAGAGGTTCTGGGATGAGCTAGGCACTGTCACAACTCAGTAGAACATGTCATAAAAAAACAGGTTAAACATATTAAGATTCACATAAATAAATCATAGAAATCTGCTGAGTAAGTATAAGAGTAATGCATGCAAAAAAGTTATTACCAATTTTAGGTTTGTTATATATATATATATACATATACACACATTTAATTACTAAATGGTTCCAAAAACCTATTAGTCTAACCATTTTATGGTTGTTGATACTATGTTTTGATGGCATGTTGTTCCTCCAATTAAAATGAAAATGTCATAACTCTAACCTATCGAGATGCTTTTATTCCATGTACAAGGAACCAATTGTTACTCTTGTGCCATGACACATGTTAGTTGGTCGTCATGTTCAATGAAGTTGTGTCCTCGTAATGATATAAATGTGATCCCTTTCCTTCTAGTTATAGCTAAAACTATTTTCTTTGACCTTGTGAAATACCCTAGTTTTTATGAATGTCTAAAGAGGATCAAGAAAGTGGTTACATAGAATTATTGTTCTTAGTTGTTGACACGCATAAATCTACAATTATTTAATTGAGGGAAAAATACTATTTGTGTTTTTTTTATTAACCTATTTGGATAGAACAAACTGAGAATAAGTTATATTTGTGAACGTATTCTCATATTTCATCCGGACTGTAACCATCCTAAATGTGTATAAACATAAACTCTCTCTATACAAAGCGATGGGATTAGAGTTGATAATCCTTGATGAACTCATCTCTTTTTGGCTCAATTGTTTGTTAAAAGAGATGGAGTATGATTTTGAATTTATGATTATTGTTTCTTTGATTTCACAAATGTAATGAGTAGATTAGCAACATCCTATTCTAAGGGAGAATGGCCTACTTCTCTATAACAAGTGCTGCATTATTTTAGTTAGCTAGTTCAGTGATATGCTCTGAATTGATTTGTTTATTCAAAATATGTTAGATTGTTAGGAAGTTGAATTTGTTGTATGGGTGTTAATGAATTTTTACAGTATACTATTTTATGTAATTTATTGTGTTATGTGATTCAATAGAGGACATAACTTGTATTAAGGATTTTATTCTATGGTTGAATTATTTCCTTCTAACTATGCTACACTTCATGAACAAATAAGAGATGTTAGAATAGAACATGTATTCAACATATACCTTGCATAATAACCTTGAAATAACTAAAACACATTGATTAATAAATTAATGAATTGGTGATGTAAGTTGTTTTAAAAAAACAAGTAATTGACCCAACATGTTTGCATGATTGACTAGGAGGTTACTAGAGGTGCAATAGTAAGTCTAAATTTTTTATTAAATTTCATTTTAAATGTACAACATGAGTGAAATAGTCACTGTGAAGATTCTTGTGTAGTCAATGTGAAGATTCCATGGTGATTTTCTCTTTCATAATTTTTAGGGAATGATGTTTGTATGATTCATAGAGAAAGAACTCAAAGACATGTTAGAGTAAGAGACACTAGTAATAACAAAGTTGTAGGAGAAAGATAATGGGGGAAACATAATATCATTAGAAGATAAGAAACTCCATCATAATCTTTGAAACTCTTTGGAAAAATTTAATCATCATCCTCAATTAAAGTTGATCTACAACCTTTTTTAGAAGGACATAGGAACATGAGGTAATTGATTAGTAGATATGAAAATCTAGAACATAAAGTTCATTTTAATATTATCTATGAGTCCTCAGATTATATCCCTTTTGAATAATCAAGAGTGCACGAGAATCCTTTTTTTTAAATTCTCTTTGAATATAGTATGGAAAAATAAGGATTTAGATCAAACACAACTTTCAAGTTTCCAATTAGGGACATATTTCTCTTTCATCCTACCTAAATTTCATGGATTTTCTAAAGAAGATATTGACACAATTATTTTTTAATTTAGTATTTTGTTCCAATGTTATTATTAAACTTTTGATGCACAAAAAATCAAGTTGTCTATTGCTACATTAAAAGATGGAACAAGTAGGTGGTTCATGGGACATGGAGGAGAATCCATCAACACATGGAGTGAAATGAACTAGATATTCCAAAAGATGTATAAATATTATTGTAGATATAGGGACTTGTGGGAAGAAATGCTCAAAATGACCAAATGAAAGGAAGAGATACTAGCAGACCATGGAGAAATTTGAGCATAATTTACAATGTTACAAAAAAAAGTTGGATAAAGAAACATTAAGGATAACCCTATTCGATGTATAATAGATCATTATCCTAATATTTTAAATTTAATATGTAAAGGGTTTATTTAGAAGGTTGAACTAAATGAAATATACTATTCCTATAGAGGGTATTCAGTGGGGGAGTCAAGGGCTAGAACAAATTCTTGAGATTTCATCACTAAAGTTACAAAGTCAACCATAGAAGTTACACAAGTAGAATTAAGTAACTTGATAAATAATTTTAGAATTTATATTTTCATTTCTTTGGCATCTCAAATTGATAAATTGTAGGTGAAACAAAAGAAATAAAAAGATAATAAGACTAGATATGGGTGATTAGATGAAGGTGGGTAACACTTTTTGGTCAAATTTGGCGATGAAAACCTGATTTTTTACTCATGTGCTAGATAGAATCCCTTGAAAAGCATATATTCCATGTGAATTTTGACCTACAGTTACAAAACAAATTGTATAATATTATGTTGGCTTTCCAATGATATTTTTTTTAAATATTTCGATGTCATTTAATGTGTGAAATTTTTCTTTTAATGAATTGTGTGACCTTAAAAATTTGAAGAAGTTAATAAGTGGCTTGTGTCCAACCCCAATAATTCAATGTTATATTAATAATTTAAAATATCTATATCTATATATANATTTCAACATCATTTTATACACATGTGTGACCATCCTAGATTTTTCCATTGTTTTCAAAAATTGAAAAAGCAAAGACACCCTTTTGAAGAGGACACACCGATGTGTGGGCTGTGCATTTTTATGAAATTTTTGGATGTGTATATTTTTCCCTGCGTATTTTTCTTTGAGTACTTCAAAGTTGTTGTCTGTTTTTCTAGGTGTGAGTTTTAAAACTAATTTTATAAAAAACATATGAATTCCAAAACGCATGCATGATATCTCAATGGATAGAGGATTCGGTGATGAATCTATCGGTATGAACTCTGCTCAGTTTTGTTCCATGAATGGAAGGTTTTACAACCCTAGAAGACACAGAGAAACATTGATTTTCTTGAAAGAGGGATAAATCTCTATTTTTCAATTCCTCGATCTAGGTATTACGCTCGATCGAGGTATTTAAATACCTCGATCAAGGTTTTTTTGGAACCTCAATCGAGGTTTTATTAAACCCTCGATCGATGTTTATTAAACCTTCGATCGAGGGTTTGATAAACCCTCGATCGAGCTACTCTTAAACACTTGAAAAAAAGTTTTGTACATGACTACCAATATACTAGCATATTTTTTTGGGATATAAGCTTTAGGTTAGATATATTAAATATATGTATTATATATAATATTCTGTTCATGTAGGACATTTTAGAAATGGTTTTCAGGGACCCATCTAAGATAATTTAAAAGAAAAATTACAAAAGGATAAAGGGGAAATGGGAAATTGTGATTTTTTAAAGATGGTAAATGTAAAAATTAAAAAAAAACATAAGTGAAAAAATAATAAAATAATAAAATAAAAATGAATAAGAAGAAGGATACTTATTCTCAACATTGTAATAAATATAAAGAATTTATATTTTTTTATTTTTCATCTCTGAATAAATGATTAGAATATAAATGCATAAGAAGAAGAATTGAAGGAGCAATAATATAATACTTATAACCATAGTGAAATATACTAGTAACAAGGGAAGTTATCCTTTGTTTTTTAGATTTAGTTTTTTAAAACTATTAAAGAGGCATCAAATTTTAGGGAACAAGAAAACTCTTTCCATAGTTCGCCTAGAACATATAATTAGAATTCTCTCATTATATAGATAAATGTGTACATAAACATAATTGACAATTATAACCTATTAGCGATCTGTTTCATCTAGACACGAGTACATTAAGAATATAGCAAATGGATAAGACTCATGAAATAAACATGCCATGTCGGTTCGCTCAACTCATAAAAAAAGGTTTTTTTGTAGTGATAATAATATGTTGTGCCCCATATATGCGACCTTGTGACCCTCCTTATAACTAAATTTAATGAAGTTTAAATTTTTTTTCTGGAGCAAAGATATTAAAAAAAACATTGAACTCTATGTTGAAAAGAGACATGGATTTAAACAACACTATAGATTTCATTGATTATGAATATTGTGTGCAATGCCCAAGTGGACAAACTATTGTTTGTAGCAAAATGAACATGGCATAGATACAATAAACCCTTCAATGCATCCTAGCATGATAACTTAAAACTTTAACCAATAGTTGTGAAACCTTAATGGTGATGACAGGGATTCATTTTGGGGCTTTAACAATAATTTTAGAGTCTGTGAACTTGTTGCAGCTGCAACTCTTTCCCAAATTTTTTAAAATTTTGGACCCTCCTTTTAAATTTTGTCTTGCTTAGATTTGTTTGGATTGTTGAACTTTATTGTCTTCTGCTGCAAATTTGGATCATGAGGTTAAATTGGGGTTAATTGTTTGCCATTTTTAGGAGTTTGAATGACTATCTTTTGTTGGACTTGAACTTGAAATTTTGTTTTTCGTTGTCGGAAGTATTTTGAACAGTAAATCACAGTTGTAGTTCTCTATGCAGCCGTCATTGCGGAGATTAAACAATGAACATGTCGATGCGCCTTTACCTATTTTATTTCTTTGGACTATCGTCATTTTTATTTTATCATGGTCGGAGCATCAGCCTTCTATATCGCCACCATTTCAGAGGACAGATAAAGAATGGGTCGATGGTTAGTTTTTCTTTCCCCGATTACGTGACTTTGTTGGTTCAAACTTTTGCTTTGCAATGAATTTTTATTTTCACCCTTAGAGAAGTTTATGACTTTGATCAGAAGCCGTAGTCTTTTTTATTCCCACCATTGCATCTCCGGAGCAGACTAACCATCCGGCATGGTTTGTTCTGATTTTCGCCGATGGTTTGATTTTTGTCATTGTTTTCTATTATTGCAGAACTCTAATACCATGCGTCATCCACCGTTGTGGCTCCGTAGCAGGCTAACTGTCCCACTTATAGTTGTTCCGCTAGTCGATGGTTTGTTATGGTTTTTGTCATTTTGTTTTATTTTCCGCAGATCCCTTAGCCTGATTGTTCTCCATCGTTGTGGCCCCATAGCAAACTAACCATATCATACTATAGTCATTTCGATGTCCGATGCTACTGTCTCTAGTGTTTGTTTTGCCGGCATTTTATTTGGACACGAAGCCCATACTCTTTTTGTCACCCATCGTTGCAGCTTCTTAGTGAACTGATCATCCGATGATTAGTGTTTTTGCTTTCGACTGTTGGTAGGGTTTTCCCACCGTTTGTTGTGTTGTTACTCTACTTTTTGGGATGCGGAGTTTTCCTATGGGTGTTGGTTGAGTCGAGGTTTTTTCTAAAGTGAAGAGTGCAGTTTGGGGGTTTGGCGTTTGAGAGGTGGCGGTTGCATTTTCTAGATTCATGCTTCTTTTGCAGGGTTTCTAGTTAGTTTAGTTGTGGTTTGGTTTTAGACGAAGAATTTGTTCTGTTGGGACTGTGGTTTTAGTGGGACAATAGGCTTAGAAGTTTTCCGGACCCAGCATGCAGGATTTTCTTTGCATTATCATTTTTATTTTCATGCATTAATATTGTTTATAGCTCATTTTACAGAATGCATGTGTTAATACAGTTTGAGTTACTTTGTCAAAAGCTAAGTGATCTAAGAACTGGTTGTTCATGACAGGGTGCTGACTACTGTAGAGAAGATATGTCTAGAAGACTAAGTAGAAAAAATGAGGCAGCAGGGAAGGAAGAGAAAAAAAATGAAGAAACAAAGAAGAAGAAATTAAAGGTTTGAGATCTCAGACAGATCGATAGCAGCAAAGGCCCAGGCTTGGGAAAGATTTCGTCAATTACCAAGATGGTCCTTTTTATAAAAGTGCTTTTAAATCTTAGTTTGAAATGTAACGTTTGTATGAATCATGAGCACTCACAAAAGACAAAATTGTGAGATTAAACGGTTGGGTGAGCCCAAAGGTCACCAAGGGGCAGTCCAAGAGTTTGGCTTGTTGTATAAGTATAGGAGAGTTAGATAGAAAAAATGACTTTTTCCCAGTTAGACTTGTGAGAACATGTTGTAAGAAGAACTATTTCCTTTTGCAATAGATAATTACAATTTTTCCTGTTGGAGAAAGCTTTG
>LPNX010434255.1:23812-91392 GCA_001517045.1 Pseudotsuga menziesii
ATTTTTTTCCATTTTCGGGAGTTTGAATGACTATCTTTTGTTGGACTTGAACTTGAAATTTTGTTTTTCACTGTCGGAAGTATTTTGAATAGTAAATCGGGGCCGTAGTTCTCTATGTAGCCACCATTGCGGAGATTAAACAATGAACGTGCCGATGCCCACCTTTTATGTTTTCATCGATGTACCTTTACCTGTTTTGTTGCTTTGGACTATCAGCATTTTTATTTTATCATGGTCGGAGCATCATCCTTCTATATCGCCGTTGTTTCGGAGGATAGATAAAGAATGGACCGATGGTTAGTTTTTCTTTCGTCGATTACTTGCGATGACTTTTTCTTTTCACCCTCAGAGCATTTTATGACTTTGATCGGAAGTCGTAGTCTTTTTTATTCCCACCATTGCAGCTCCAGAGAGGACTAACCATCCGGCATGGTTTGTTATGATTGTTGCCGATGGTTTGATTTTCATCGTTGTTTTCTATTATTGCGGAACCCTTAGACCATGCGTCATCTACCGTTGCAGCTCCTTATCAGGATAATCGTTTGACTTATAGTTGTTCCACTGACCGATGGTTTGTTATGGTTTTCACCATTTTGTTTATTTGCCACGGATCCCTTAGCCTGATTGTTCTCTGTCGTTGTGGCCCCGTAGCGAACTAACCATCTGATGCTATAGTTGTTCTGATGTCTGATGCTGTTATCTCTAGTGTTTATTTCACTGGCGTTTTATTTGGCCGCGGAGCCCATACTCTGTCAGTTTCCCATCGTTGCAGCTTCTCAGTGAACTGATCATCCGATGCTTAGTGTTTTTGCTTCCAACTGTCGGTAGGGTTTTCCCGTCGTTTGTTCTGTTGTTACTCTATTTTTTGGGATGGCAAAGTTTTCCTATGGGTGTTGGTTGAGTCGAGGTTTTTTCTGAAGTGAAGAGTGCAATTTGGGGGTTTGGTGTTTGAGAGGTCATTGTCTAGATTCATGCTTCTTTCACAGTGTTTCTAGTTAGTTCAGTTGTGGTTTGGTTTTAGATGAAGAATCTGTTCTGTTGGGACTGTGGCTTTAGTGGGACAGCAGGCTTAGAAGTTTTTCGGACCCAGCGTGCAGTATTTTCTTTGCATTATCATTTTTATTTTCATGAATTAATATTGTTTATAGCTCATTTTACAGAATGCATGTATTAATACAATTTGATTTGCTTTGTCAAAAGCTAAGTGATCTAAGAACTGGTTGTTCATGACAGCGTGATGGCTGTTGCAGAGAAGATATGTCTAGAAGACTAAGCATAAAAAATGAGGCAGTAGGGAAGGAAGAGAAAAAAAATGAAGAAACAAAGAAGAAGAAATTAAACGTTTGAGATCTCAGATAGATCGATAGCAGCAAAGGCCCGGGCTTGGGGAATATTTCATCAGTTACCAAGCTGGTCCTTTTTATAAAACTGCTTTTAAATCTTAGTTTGAAATGTAATGTTTGTATGAATCATGAGCACTCACAAAAGACAAAATTTTGAGATTAAACGGTTGGGGGAGCCCAAAGTTCACTGAGAGGCAGTCCAAGAGTTTGCCTTGTAGTATAAGTATAGGAGAGTTAGATAGAAAAAAGGACTTTTTCCCAGTTAGACTTGTGAGAACATGTTGTAAGAAGAACTATTTCCTTTTGCAATAGATAATTACAATTTTTCCTGTTGGAGAAAGCTTTGGTGGAATGTTCAAATGCTATGGAATGGATGTTATTGAAGGGGAACTATTTCGTTTTCAGCTTTTGTCCATTAACTATGAGATCGTTCTAACTTGTTGAACCTATGTTCTTGTATGAATGCTCTGTAGTTTATTTTATGGAATTTCCACTATGAGTAATGAATGCTTTTCATAAACAATGGGCTATCTTGTTGTTCATCTATCTATTCATGTTTATGTGTTTTGAAATAAAGAACAACTACATGTGATTTTTCTTAATGCATGAAAAGTAATACATTACTCATTAAATGATAATCTTGCTCCCTAGGGATAGTTTAGTTAAGTTAGTTTTAGTTTTCTTGTTGTGTGTGATTTAGATGCGAGAGAGTTAAGACAAGACGTAAGAACCTGTGCATCACATTGTGACCACTCCTTGTATTCTCTATCAATCTGTATTCTTAGATAGGCACTTGCATTTCATACTTAAATATAAAAACTAAAACATACATGGTGAACTGGGCCACAACCGGTAAAATCTTTTTGTTTTGTTACTTGACCTACGGTAGTCGGACCGTAAACCAGACGGATTCCCCATACCAAACAGTAACAGGCTAATTGGAAACATTTGCTAGGGAGAATCCTTTGCTGTTGTTTCCTGCGGTTTTTTAGGCCTCAACAGAACTACATGCATTTAATTCCTTTTCATTCTTATATTCAAGTAGTATCATGGTTTGTTTTCATTAGAATGCAACATATAGCTTGTTTATGTCATCAGTGCTTGGTAAGGAATTTCAACATCATTTGATTCCTATCAGCAATATATCCAATGTGTATACAATGTAGTACAGGAATGTAGTGAAATGTTTTAAATACTAAAAATACTTTTCTCCTTTGTATATAATTTCTAATTTTAAAAAACTACAATTATGTGATATGAATTTGAATTTACATTAATTTGTATCTTAATCATCATGTTCTATTCCACCCTGGGCTTTGAGCTTTAAATATCTAACCCAAGGAGATATACCATAAGTATATCATAGTCCTAAGAATCCAGGTCGAGTGGACAGAACTCGTCTAAGTTCAACTCATCAACTAAATCGCATGCATCAGTTTTATAGTATTGTTTTTGCATTGAACCAATGAGAGCAATGATGCACGCAATTCAGTTGATGGGCTGAACTTAGGCGAGTTGTGTCCACTCGACCTAGATTCTCAAGACTATGATATACATATGGTATAGATATTCTGGACATATATTTAAATCCTAGAGCCAATGGCGGAATAGAAAAGAACAATTAAGATAAAAATTAGTGTTACATTCAGAGTCATATCACATAATTGTAGTTTTTTAAAATTAAAAATTATACATGAAGGAGCAAAGTATTTTTAGTACCTTTAGAGAAATGAAAATGTGAGCATGAAAAAAAATATGACCTCATTTCCTTGGGTTATATCAATGTCCATTGTTTACTCTTCAAAATTGTTATTGTGCCACACATTTGCAGTTAATTTTGCTAGTAAATTATTGAATGACATTAGAATTTACATCAATAACATGTGACTAATTGTTTTGGTATTTCATAATGCTAAGAGTGGAAGAAAAAATAAAAAATAAAAGGTGTTATGACGACTATAAGATCCGAAAAATAAAAAGTACGGAAACTAAACATGATATTAATTCTCATTTCGACAAGAATTTAAAATGTTCAATGACATGAATTCAAATGGGGATTCAAAATAGAATATCTCCAAGCATCTTTTGGAATAATTCATTAAATAAAACTTTACATTCAATGCATATGGAAATACAATGTCAAGATCAAGCTATCAGTTCGATCAAGGTCTCTAAAACATAGAATTATATGATAATAAAATTTAATAAAACATGATTTCGACTAGAAGAATGATATACTTGTGGGTAATAATACATACCTTGAAGAAAAAATGAGTAACCGCATTACTACTGCCACTTTCTCTCTATTTTATGAATAGATATTAGTTGTAAAGTAATTGGTGTTATAGATGTGATTGATTGGAGTCATACATGTGATCAATCACATCTATAACCCAATTACTCTACAACCCATATCAACAAATGAATATATATGACCATTTTATATCCAACAAACAAAGTGAAATGATGGGTTTGTTTCCTATTTATAGATGATTAAAAATGCTCAATTGAGGTCCGTTTTTACTCTCGATCGAGCTATTTTTTAACCCTCGATCGAGGTATGATTTTTTGTTTTTTCTGAAATCGTCTTGCAAAAAATTGTAACCCATCTTCGTGGATGCACCCATATCTATCATTTAATTGAGGTGTAGGTAGAAGCATCCCTTATGGTATTTACCACATAACAACATTGAAATTTGTAGAATTTGTGAGAAATATCATTCTACTAGTCATTTTCTCTCAATACTAATATTAAACCAAGTATATAAATGAACACATTACGAGGTGGGGAAATATTTCTTCATCCCTATAAATAAAATAAGGAAACCTCACCTGGAAGGTACAAATGATGACCCTTCTTTGCTATTTAATACTTTTGGAATAATAAAAAAATGCCATATTATCCCCAACAAATGAATTATCATACCCCCATGACCATGATATCCAACTACACTTTAGACAAAGTGTCCATCTCATCTAGTCGAAGGCTATCAATGGCCACAGGGATGGAGAGGATCTTCCTCCATGGTAAAACAATTTCAACAATTGAAACTTCCCACAATCACTTCATAGACCTTAATTTCATGCATATCTTAACCTAATCCTAACAATAATTTAAAATTTTAACTTACTTACATTCCTAAACTCTAGGTTATTAAACATATTTCATCTTTCCTCCTGAATGCTAAAGCATGGGTGGTGCTTCCATGTGATTTAAATAAAATAGATGAAAATTGTTTCTTCTAAAATTGGGCATTGACATGATCCAATTACCAATTAATGGCCTATGAATCATCATTCGATCCATTATTCATCCAAGTTTTCTATTTGATTCTGTAAGATTCTTTGGACAAGTCAAATTCTGAAGTCATTCTCAATGATCTCTAGCAACTATTGTTCCTCTACTGGAATCAACACCTCATTATTTATTTCTTAGTACTTTTTGATGCACAACCTCCTCAATCGTCTTATTCATATTTCTATTGTTCCAAAGTGGACTTAGGACATTCTTGAGTTTTTCCCATATTTCCTGTCATTTATCCATTTCATTTATATGTTGTGGGATATTCGTTTCCATACAAGTGGGATCAATTGTCCTCACACTGTTTGGACCATGTTGAAAACTCTGTTTAACAAGATAAATGAATGAGAAGTAATTCATATAGAAAAAGAGGTTATATCTCTGGAACCTCTTTCCTTTTATCGAATTGAGGACTATCTAGCTCGTATCAAGGAACTACAACTGAAATTGGGTGAATGTGGAAAGTATTTTTTGAAGAAGGATGGAAATCTTATCGAGCTAGTTTGAAGAATTCGAAGACAACATCGAACAAACTTAAAAAGGGAAAATCAAATAATCGTTGTTGACGATGAAGAAGGGTTGGAAGAAGAAGACGTGTTGGTATTTTTCAAAGGTGGGACATGTTGAGAAGAACTGTTGAAAGAAAATGAAGGAATTCGAAGGTAAGTTCAATCACTTGGAGGATTGTGCCTTGACTAGGTAGTAGGCTAATCGACCTCATGAAAATTATACATTCTCTGTCAGTACTTATGAGGAATTACATTCTCACACCAATAAAAATTAATGGACTTATGAATATCAATGTACTCATCACACTGGATAAGGATGTTTCTATCATATTTTCATTAAGTGGTGCTCCTACATAGAATATTTATGTTGTGGATAACTATGCCCTCAAATGGATATGTCAAATGTAAACATGGTCATATATCCGATCTCTATCATGTATCAAGCCTGAGTGTAAATTTTTTGACGGTTTCTCTACTGAGAATACTAAGTAGACAGTTGAATTCTAGTCAGATTACTTTATCGTGAACGATTTAAGGTGTGGAGGAGAAATTGTTGCCTCCTGAATTTTGGATCCTAAGGATGGACTTTATAAATTCTTTGATTCCGAGACGAATGGACTAATTTCACTTGTCTCCTAAGCAGATGACAAAATTTGAATTTAGCATGAATGAATGTAATGTCCCGTTTTACAAGGCCATTAAGTGTTGTCCATGTCAAGCACCTAGGGGTTAAAAATTGAATTAATCAAATTACCTAGGGACTTTTGGTCATTAAAAACTGTGGAGGCATGTATTAGGATAATTTCTAATTCTTATTATTTTATGTAATTATTTAATTAATTTGGAAAATAATGACATGTGGATATGAGTGGCATGTCCGGAGGGAGAAATAGGAAAGGTAACTTGCATTGGATGGAAAATAGAAATTGCCGAGGAAAGTAGAAAAAGAAAACAATCAAAAAAGTATAGAAACAGACAAAAGAAAGGAAAATACAACAGTTTCAAAAGACGAAAGTACAGGAAAAGTAGTTAGTGAAAAAGAAGGAAACTTTGGAAAATGGAGGGAGAATTTTATATTTTAATGATAAGATACTTGCAACAAACATGTCCAATCCTAATAAGGAAAATTTAGCTCAAAGGAGGGAACACTTTATAATTTAATGAGAGGATACTTGCAAGGAAACATATCCAATCCTAATAAGAAAAATTCTACTAAAAGGAAGGCACAGTTTCCACTTTGGATTGAAGGGAACAAACAAGGAAACATTACATAAGCCTCTTACTTTCTATTTTTTTCAAGGAGGGAGAATCCATGATCTGGGTTAGGTTTTATAAGTGGAAACTTGATCAACATGTGAAGGACTTTCTAAAAAAATCACTCAAGGTTTATTTAAGGGTGCTTCCAACTCCATTTCTCAGTTTGGATTGTTAGTGTGTTGATGTATTGTGAATATAAGATTCAAAAGTGAGTGATGATTATTAGTTCCCTTGGGTGATGCACCACAATCCTCATTTCCCTACTCTTCTCTCTCTCTCCCATTCTCCGTTGAATACAACAAAGGAGAAAGGAGAAACCATCTATGATTCAGCTCCATATATTATGGAAGCATTCAACCATTAATGATAGTTTTGCAGGTGTTTCTATCAGGTCCTAAAGTTTCCAATTTTGCATACAACTTACGGTTTGAATATCCAAATATTCCTTTGATTATAGATTCTTAAATGCACTGTATCGATTCCTCATTTTAAATAATTCTACATAGATTAATCATGAGAGTTATGTCAATCTAAATTTGTATGACTACTATTTACTCGTTTGTATCCAACCTAGTCGAGATTTTCCCCTAAAATTGACTAGTTTTACCATAAAATGCATAATTAGACCTATGAGTCTCCAAATTCTAAAAAAATAATAATTCATATCCCCCTTATCTTGTTTGGGAAAGTCTGAAGATGAACCTAGTGAGTTGCCCTAAGAGCTAGTTTCACCATTGCAACCTGTGGAATCACTTTTACTTGATTTTGATCTGTATAAAAATGTAAATGGTGATATATACCTTCATGACAGAGTTCTAAAAATTTCCTAATACTCTCTTAGCCACTAGTTTCTTGGAGACTATTAGTAAGGGTTTTTGTTTGCACCGGTTGGAATTCCCAGATGCCTGGAAGTAGACTTCAATGGATCTTATTTCGTAACATAAATGGGCCCAAAATATAGGTGCATAGTAACCTGAACAAACAATATCCATCCCTTCCTTATTAATCCCACATTTAAATCCCATTCACTCTCTCCTTAGCTTGTTAGTTTTCCCACTTATCAGCTAGTAATTTCAAGATTTGTTCTTTAAAATGTATTGCATCAGATATAGAGTTAGTATTCTAATATGATATCATATCAAGGATATTATAGTAGTATCAGATAATTTTCCTCCACCCACATGGAAATTACTCTCTCAAGACAAGAAAATTTGATCCATCCATGTCATACTCTGAGGATGACCATGATGAGCAATGTGAAGAAGAAGAAATCCTCTATGTTGATGGAGGCCTATGAAAACATGAAGATGATGAATTATATTGGCCATCAGATAGATAAGAGATCATATTTGATTCTCCCTTTATTAATAAATATTTGACAAAGATGATATAAGCATGTGAAAACATGCCTCGTTGTTACAAGAAGTATCTAGCTTTGGGAAAGAATATTGGTGCATTCATGACTTTCAAGGAGTATATCTATCTCAAGTATATATTTTGGATTCAGAATGCGGATGAGAATTCTTTCAAGAGAAGAAAATAATCCATAGAGGAACCAATTTTTTCAACCTCTATCAATAAATAAGAAAAACGAGGAGCCAAAGGTGAAGATTCATCAAATACATCTACTTGTCCAAGCATTATGAGAATGTTTGATTTTTCTTCAAACAGACCTTCCAAGAGTTGTGATTTGAGTACCACTCAATATGAAGAAGTATAAGGTTGCTTGAAGGAGAATATAAATGAAGTATAGGAGTAGATCCATGAAGTGGAGTGCAAGTAACAAAAAGGCAGTTGCATATGAGAAGAAAGTGAAGATGAATGCACTTCCATCCTCTTTGTGGGTTATCCCCATATCACTACTAAGGACGTTGTTTCATGTAAGGGTGATTAAATATATTTTGGATCAAATCCAAAATAAGTTCATATATCATATTTACAGTCACCTCTTGATCCACATAATGAATAAGAAGAGAATCCCACGCCACTAGGGTGTGAACCATAATATTTAGTGGAAGATAAAGCTACCATAGCTCCACCACATGAAGAGAAAAATGTGATGAAAAGGGATGAACATAGTTCATATTTTTTTATTCCATTGCATGATAATAAATTTGTATCCACGTCAGAGGAGAGGCTTTAAATTAGTGAGAATCCACATCCCATTATCATCATTTAGGAGAGCCATGAACCACCTAGCTTTGCAAGTAGGAAAATATAAATAAAGATCCATGAAGGGGAGCGCAAGTTACTGCAAGGTATTTGTAGTGAAGGAGAAGGAGAATTTTCCCATGAGCATAAAGAGAAATATGTTGTAGTAATGGAAGAAATAAGTGAAATCCTTATTGTTGGTGATTTTTCACCAAAACAGAATGTTCATTTACTTGACCCTACCACTAGTCTTGTAGAAGGACAATCGACAGAGATAAGAAATGCTCTAGACATGGTTGAAAGAATACCTACCGATGGGTGCTCAAGTTTCAGTGAGACTTCTACTAAAGGATGTACACCTCTCTATGTTGGTAACATAGAGATTTCACTTGAAGAAGTTGTTACAAAACCAAATATCTATGAGCATGCAAACCTAGTAGCAATTGAAGAAAAGGTCCACATTACCATTGGAGTTTCATGAATTTGATCCAAGAAAGAGGAAAGAAGAAGCGGTTAATCTGCCAAAACTTCATTTTCTTGCAGGGTCATTGAATATTAGTGAGTGCAAGATCAAAGAGGCTCTACACACACTCCATGGAACCCATGCATTGATGACAAATATCTATTGGAAGTTGGAGGAGAAATATTCCATGGAAATAATAGAGAAGTTTCAGAAGTCCATGACAAGAATCCAAGGTAATTTTCTCCATTTTCTTTCTGATAGAGACACTTTGATTGAGCTTGTTGAGTTGTTTCATGGATCATCCTTGAAGGATGAAAAATATATTTTCAAGATCACAGAATAATTTTTTACCGCCAAATATTCCTCAAAGAGCACTCAATGTGCACTCCAAGAGTCCAAGTTGGATATAGAGAAAATTCATGAGAAGTTGCAAAGATCTTACCTGCCCTCCTACACACCATTAAACCATCCCCACAAGGATGATTGAATTCTTGATCATATGGATGAATATCATGAGATGGTGGATCATGAGATTCATTTGGTTTTGCATGTTTTTGAGGAATGTGTAGACAAGCATGATGAGAACCAAGCACTTGATATTTCCTAGAGAAAACATGAACTATTTTTAGAGAGTCTTTTCTCCATGGAAGAGTCAGGTGATATCACCTTAGTTGGATCATCCAATGATGAAGAAGATGAAGCCTTATTTATTTTTGGATGAGTATTGAAGAGATTTGATTCCCATTTCTTCACCTCACACTTCTATTTTGTTCACATTAGGTGCGAATGAAAATTGGGAAAATGATTTTTCCTTCTTGGTGCCACATGAGGAGCCGAAGGCTCCCATAGTTGTTCATGATCACTTGATGAATGCACCATTGCATTATTAGAAGAAACATGGAAAATAGTTGCATTATTTTATGCCTCTGTTATTCACTCACACCCATTGAGTGGACCCAGTGGCAGGGAGTTGAGCCATTGAAGTTGTGCACTAGTTTCATGTTTGGGAGATCATAAGATTTCTCTAGGTGAGAAAGACTCATGGATGGAGAAGTATAAGCACACATTGTTGCCGCTTGATTCCATTCATACACATATGGATTGGATGGAATGTTACATGTCACAAATGGAGTCTTCTTTCATAAAAAATTATGCTCATGATCAGTGGAAGGAAGCTAATAAAGCAAACTACCAAGAGAAGTTGCTGAGAAACATATCTTGCACAAGGTGGCCTCTATAGAGGAAATTCACACATTTGGATGGATGATTTCACCCTTTGACAAGTGGAAGAGAGTTGAGACATTGGATGTGTTCACATGGAACTTTTGGTTGGAGTGTCATTACATTCCCTTGTTGGATGAGGAGACACATATATGTATTCCCTCCTTGCGTTCTCGGAAATAAATGTGATGCATCATTTTATTGTGAGAAGTTTGGGCATCCTTGTTTGTTGGATCATGCCTATATTCATTGGGGATGTACATGGGACTCACACATATGTCATTGTAGAAAACAAATTGTGAGCTTCAGCATTGGTGTGCATCAGGGACATAAAGAAATTGATGTTGGGTGGGGAAGTCTCAGAGATATCATTGGGCCTAGTGGCAGTAAGGAAGAATTCATGCATAATTCTACCTAAGCATGGAGAAGAGGAATGAGATATGACTAAGGATGAAGCATAAAGGAGAAGGGGAAGGATGTTGTGATAAAGGCAGTAAAAGAGAAGAAGAGGAGGAGGAGGAAGCACCGAAAGGATAATATGCGCTAGATAAGTAAGCCCCGATAGAAGGATGGATTGCGATACGAGATGGTACAACATAATATCAGCAGAAGAAGGCATGTAAATAGCCTTAATGGTTGGAAAATTATTGTAAGGCATAATGCTGAGAAAGTGGTAGGCCTTAACGATCATGGGTATGAGCTCAACTGGAGTTGACGAAAACCAAACATGTGAAGGGATATTTGTAATTCATGATGATAGTGCTTGCCATTATGTGTTTCTAGAATAGGAAAGACATCGTGTTGGCTAAATATTGTAAGTCGGTTGAGATAGCAACAAAAAAGGAGCCTGTACTTAGTTTGTATCGAGTCAGTATTGATTTAGTATTGAGTCTGTATCAAATACATATGAGATATTTATTGATTCTATAATAGGGCTATAAAAGAAGGAACCCAAGTTGTATGCAGCTTAAACATTCACGAGTTTGAATCTCAAGCTAGACTACAGTAGACATTATCCCGACTGTCAGTTATGGTAGACTCTAATTGGATGAAAGCATGAGTTCTTGTTGTTGTAAAGGAAAGTATCCTATGGCTAGGGTTTAAGAGGCCATCAACATACTGGGGTTGAAAGAGAGATGCACAATGTTCAGCAAGCATATATAAGCAAGTTTCAGAGATAAGAAAGGTCCACACCTGACTAACTGAAGGCTGGTCCAAGCTTTCTCTTCAATCCTCTTCTTGCTCCTCTTGCTCCTCTTGCTCCAAGAGACCTACAAAACGAATTAGACCTTCCTCAAACAATTATGACCACATATAAAGCAATGATAATGAAATAAGCATGAACTAATGATCTGACTAACATCATCATATGATCATAAACAGAAATCCAATCACACATTGAACAATGATTTGGGGAAGAAGAAGGACATCACATCTTTATTAATCTTGAAAACAAGTACAAGTATACCTTCTCTTCAAGTTTGGCACCTCACGAAACCTTGATCAAATTCTACTGCTTCTCTTCTCCAAAGAACTCATCCTCCAAGCTCTGCAACACAAGGGGATGATTGCCAGGGAAAAGGTGTGGGCAAAGAGAGCTCCAAATTCTCCAGCATAACAATGAAAATATTCAAGTCTCCTCTCATGGACCTCCCTACCTCTATTTATATGCTTAAGGAAGAGTTATGGGTGAAGACAAAGTAGTTACAACTGAAGGAGTCAGTTGCATAACTACCTAAACTACCCGAAATTCAAAAGGCGTGTTTTTTGACATTTTTAAGATGCGTACGTGGGTTGCTGAATACAACAGTCACGTACACAAAAAGTACATGTGAGTTTCTAGTACAGAAATTCATGTATATATATCAACTCGTGTACGTACGTGGGTATGAAAGAGAGCAACTGGCGTACCTACACGGGTTTCCTTAAGGGAAAGTCACGTACAGACAAAAAACTCATTTTTAGGGTATTTTTGGGAATTTTTAGACTCTAGTGTCTTCTAAAAACTTTTAGATAATAAAAATATCTTTCCAACGGTGTAGAGATGAGGTCAAACAGAGTTACAAAACTCAAGATACGGGTCCTCCAATTTAGGTGTTTTTTCAGTGACTTTTCATGAAGTGTCAACATGCGACAGAATCATAGGAAAGTGGTCACAGGAAGAGATGTGTCATTTTGAGCTATAACAGATGCCCCATAATGTGTGAGGTTAGAGGGGAAGACAATATCCGAAATACATTATAAAGGAAACAGCTGAGTATGGAGAGATTAGAGAATCCAAGATCGAAAGGCTCGAACAAAGGTACCTGTAAGAGATATAAATGTGAGAAAAAACTGATCTATGGGACATACACGTCCATATACAAAACATCACCATAAAGATATAGGTGGATCCAACATATGTATAACTGATGAAACTATCATGGTCACTCAATATGCAAAAAGGCACCATATCAAATCTAAAGGAGTCATGGCCACAAATGAACAAGGTGGATCCATACTCAAGAATTGATCATAGCCACAAAACTACAAGGTGGATCTATGTCTCAGCAAAATGTCATATAAAATGTAACAAGGTCTTTCGAAACTCGGGTAGTAGCAAAAAATGACAATGCTACTATCGGCCCAAGGTCTTCAATCCAAACCGCCCAAAAGGTACGAATCCTAACCATGCGAATAAAGGAGTTGAAGTCGAACATGGAGGAAACTGTTTGATTTTCGGTCAATAATGAGAATCGTTAACAAACGCGAGGGAAACCACCATTAATGAAAATGGTCCCCAAGGTACCTAGTACATTCTAACAAGTGTGATTACAAGGACTTGAAGTCGAACACTTGAAGAATCCATCAAGTAGGAGACATTAAGGTATTCCCACTACCCAATAGCGAGGGAAATTGCCATTGATGACTACAATTCCCAAGGTACTGTCATAAAAATCTAAATCTCATTCCCAGAGCAAGATGTGTTGCAGTCGATAGGAAGAGATCTGTTGGAAGGAAGGCATTAAGGCATCCTTCATCATCCAACATGAGTTAAGTCAAGGACTAATTGGATATGGAATTGGTACTGAATTTCACGACAAGAAACGTCGAAGACATGATGTAATGAACTGATACCAGGGAATGGCCGACGCAAAAGGTTAAGGCAACTGTAGAATGGACAACAAAGGTTTAATCCTTGAACAGTGAGCATGACACAAAAGTGACTTAGGCAGCTTTTGACACAAAAGGACCAACAAAACAAATCTGCAATGTAGGAGACATTAATAGACTCCCCATATAATTGGAAAAGAAACCAACTGGAGGAGTAAAAAATCTAAATCGGGATAAGATAAAAAAACTAGGACCCAACTATTAATAGACTCAAAACTAGTGCTTTGTTCAAGGAAACAAGACTTGCTGCCATGATGTAAAAAACATGTGAATGAACTTCCCTTCCCCTCTTTCTTGTAAAGGTTTAACGAGTCCAAGAAAGAAAACTCAAGACCATCTTCATTTTTCGAAAGCTCGAAGAAAAGAAAGAAGAATGCTTGATAAAGCACTGATTCATGTATTTTACGAGCTCGAACTAGTACATGCTCGACGGTGTTTTCATAGTTTAGAGAGTCTGAAAACTCCAAAGAAGACTCCAAGGGGGTGCTTTTTCATACAATTTAGTCTCCTGAGGCCGAAAAAGTATAAAACATACCAAAGAAGAACTCTCTTAACTTCTGAAGAAGAAAAGGCGCACTTTTTTTGTACTTAGTCAGGAAGGTCTGAAAAAGGTTAAATTACCACCTACCCAATGCTCCTTCAAAAGCAGCATATAGCCTGAGTTTTATGAGTGTGAAGGAAGGCAAGATCGCTCAGAAAGATCCATTTGATTACGATAAATGGGCCTTACAATAATAAACTTGATGCTTTGTTCTTTAAGGTTTAACGAGCATGACAAAGACATAAAGTACACTAAGAATCTTTTTCATGTTTTGGTCCAGAGGACAAAAAAGAGAAAACTAATCTCATACCAGGGGTTCCTTTTCTATAAGTTTAGTCCCTCAGGTCCGGAAAAGAGATAAATCTATGCCTAAGAATACTCTTCTCAATTCCGAAGAAAATAGAGTGCTCCTTTCTCATATTATTCCACATGGTCTGAGAAAGAGATAACCTACCACCAATGTGGATGCCCATTCACATATTCTTAACGAGCCTGAATGGACAAGTTTACTCGGTAGTCAAGTCTATTTTGAGGAGTCAGACCTGGGCCTAAAGAAACTCAAAATATTTCCTGTGAATTTTTAACGAGTCTGGAAAAGTCAACTCGCGGCCTCCTTACTATTTTTAACGAGCTCAAAGGAGAGCAGAAAGAATGCTCTAAATGTAAGGAGACGAGTGTCATAGACAGGCGAAACTAGTTCCAAGCAGAAGGAACAGACCTATGCATAACGCAAGGAAAGTGAGCAAGATAAGGACACTCAGGGAACATCTCCTCAAGGTAAAGGGTGTCAATTTGCAAAGGAAAAATGATACAAGGCTTAGAAACGATGAGAACAAAGATGAGGGCTTATACAACGAGCTATAAGCATGGAAGTCGGCATCAGGATCATAAGCGTGAGCAAGGCACATGCAAATGTAGTTACAGCTTGAACAACAAGACAAGGTCAGTAAATAGTTGTGAATCCAACTAAGAATCCTATCTCCAAGAAACAACAACATCAGGATCATATTCAAAAGAAAACATCTGATGCAGGTCACTTTGCTAGAAACACATGTGACTTTGCTATCTTCTACAAAAGGTAAAGTCAAGGCATAATCGACCGAAGAAGATTCTATAGAACCAAGGCTCGAGGGTTTATAATCAGTAAGATCAACCTTAGAAGGAGAGAAAAAATCAACAAGGGAGATAGAGTCTACAGGAACAAACTCAATATCACAGGAGTTGAAAAATTCATAAGAAAAATCAAACTCATCAGGATCACTGACTTGCTGTTCGAAAGAAGAGTCAAAAGACTCAACAATACCAACATAAGAAGAAAGGTTAGGCTTACTAGGCAAATCAGGGTTAGACTTAGTCGCAACTGAATCAACATCCAAAAGAATATCAGACTGTATCAACGACTCTAGGAAGACTTCATCCAAAGGAAGGAGATCATATGAGATAGGACACATGTCTAAACTTTCAAATGGATCGACAGAGTGGAGAGCAAGCTCCATGGTTTGTATAGGATGACCTACCCGGTCAACTGCTGGGACCAAGTCCCAAGAAGGTAAGCATGAAAAAATAGGCTTCTTCTCAGTAGCAACTAAATGTAAAGGACATGAGGCCACATAGTTCACCTGTGGCGGGGTAGTGTCTATAGAAACACTGGGAATCAATAAAGGAAAGAGCTAGTCTCTAGTTGGGTCAGAAGAAGGATCAAGAAAATCCAACTGATCAATAGTGACAATTTCTTTGCCATGATTAAAGTACATCACACGAAAGAATGTTGACAACACAGCTTGCATGGCATAGACATAATCACGTCCGAGGAGCATATTGAATTCCAAGGGGTCTTCTATCACCATGAAGTCAACTAAGATAGTCTTCCCACCCAAAGTAATAGGTGTTTGAGCAAGAATTCCCAAGGCTACACAAGTTCTTATATCAAATGCCAGTAACTGACTAGTAGTTGACACAATGCTGGGAGATCCCATGCCTCGCCAAGCACGAGCAGACAAAATACTAACTGAGGCTGCTTCATCAACAATACAACGAGCAATCATGTATGATTCAACTTTGACTTTTATCTGGAAAGGTGCATCAGAAGGAAGGCATGGCTCAACTAGGCTATCCCAATCAAAGGAAACAATTTGAGAGCTTGGTGGGGGTTGATCCGAAGCAAGTTCAGTGCCCCCTTGGTCAGTAAGTTTTGAATTGACAATGAAGAAAATGTGACTAGTAGACACTTCACTCTCCAGAGGAAGAGTGGGATTGATCGATAATGAAATCAATTCATTGCTTCGTGAAAGTCACTCTCCGAAGGGAGAGTGGGATTGACCAAATATGACATTGGTTCAATCACATCAGGATCACTCTCCAAAAGAAGAGTGGGATCAACCAAATCTGATATTGGTTCGAGCACTTGATCAACCAAAGGTTGAGTAGGTTGTTGAGAAACTAGGTTGTTCAGGAGAAGAAAATTCTCGAGTCTCGGACCACACTCTTCATACCTCTGTGATAGCAGGGCACTGGTGAGTAAGATGATCTCCCTCGCATAGCTTACAAGGGAACTTATGTTTGCACTTTGAACGACCAGTTTTCTCAACGGTGTCAACATGACTAGCAGTGGCTGACTGTTTGCTCTCAACATGACTTGCAGAGGATGAGAGTTTGCCCCCAGCATGAACTATAGAGGTTGGGTGACTGGGTCCAACTTGACTAAGAGAGGTTGGTTGTTGAGAGACTTCAGGATGTTCAAAAATGGGATGACCATGAAACCAAACTCTTCGCACCTCTGCAATGGAAGGGCATTTATAAGTAAGGTGGTCTCCCTCACAAAGATTACAAGGAAACTTGGGCTTGTGTTTTTAACGGGTAGTCTTTTCAACAGTGTCAACATGACTCATAGTGGCTGACAGATTGTCTTCAACATGAAAAACAGAGGCTGAGAGACTTCCCCCAGCATGACTTATAGAGGCTGAGAGACTTCCCCCAGCATGAGTTGCAGAGGCTAAGAGACTGGATCCAACATGACCTGGAGAGGTTGGATTGGCACCACCAACATGAACAATAGAGGTTGAATGGTTAGGATCAACATGCTTTTTAACAGTTGAGTGTGTGCCCCCAGCATGAACCACAAAGGCTGGGTGGATGGATCCAACATGACTTGCAGAGGTTGGATGGGGAGGTTCAACTTGAACAACAGAGGTTGAACATTGGCCTTCAGCATGAACTACAGAGGCAGAGTGATTGGATCCAACATGACCTGGAAAGGTTGGAAGGATCCCACCAGCATGATCAACAGAGGCTGGATGGTGAAGATCAACTTGACTTGCAGAGGTTGAGTGCTTAGATCCAACATGACCTGCATAGGTTGGATAGGTGCCCCCAGCATGAACTACAGAGGCTAGGCAGTGAGGTTCAACTTGACCTGTAGAGGTTGAACGGGTGCCCCCTTGCTTATGTGCCTTCTTCCTATTCCTCCTTCTTTTACTCCTTTTAGACTGTCTGTTACTAGTATTAGTATTGTCACTGCATGAGGTAGAAGGAGGAGGAGAATCAACTATAGGTGAAGGGGAAGCATTTTTTTGATGCCCTTGATATAAGGAGCCTACTTGTGAAGCATCAGGAGCATTCAGGAAGGTTGGAGTGGAAAACAACCACACCGGTAGCCCTAGGGTGAATCCAGGTAGATTCAAGGTGGCCATCAAGGGAACACCAACATTCCCCATGAGAGGAATAGTACAAAGAGTTCCTAGCATGGGGATCTCTTGGTTGGTGTTCAAAGTGGTGTTGGCCATAGTTTCAAACCAGGAGACAAAGTCTGAGGTTGATAGGAAACAAAAATTACAAAGCACACACCTAAATGCACACTAAGTACAGACAAACCACACATCACTCACTAAAAATTCCTAAAGCCAAACAGACAAACAGGTATAAGATATACTTTCCAGAAGAAATCTGAGAGATAGTTACTTGGCATCCCTGTAGATGTTCTTAGGCACAAGTAGAGGAATCACCCACCGCCCTCCCACACCTTCTACCGGGGTTACCTTCCAAGTCCGTCCAAGGTCAACCAGAAATAGCCTTCCAGTGTACCTTTGTATGAACCGTAAATGTCAAAGAGACTAAATGCTACCTTAACTATATTGACAGTTTGGGGGGACAGTCACAAGCCTGGTTCGTACGCATGGGTAGGGTAGCAAAGCCTGAAACCCTGTCTAAGACAGAATCCCCAGATGCGTAAAAATATTGGTCTACGCTTTGACAAGGAATCAGAGGGTTATCTCCTCAGTCCAAGTCTCCATGCGGCCTCGTGCTTAAATCCCATTTGAGAGGAACTTCCCAGATACAATCAACACAGAAAAGGATTTACCTAGTGATAGGCCAACTACGTCTGAGATTTAAATGCTCGTGGAGAGTTGAAAACTCCCTAATCCATAAGTCTAGCCTGAGCTAGTTGGTGTATGACCCTATAAAATAAAACTTACTAATAATTTTTAAATTATATCATTTATTTTAAGGGTTGTTTTTAGTTAGAGGGTAAATGACATGAAACTTATGTGGTGTTTTGACTCAAAGTTGAAACAAAATGACTAAGCAAAGATATATGAAATGCAAAAAGCAAAAACTATTCTCTTATTCTTTTTCAAATAGAAACTTGAAAGCCACAAAAGAACAAATTCTTTTTATTTTTATTTTTTCAAAAACAATGATATGCCATGCAATCTAGACTAAAAACCTAATCTACATCCATATAAAGCAAACATGTGTTTTTGTCTTTTTCTTTTATAAATGCAAAATAAAAACAACCTATCAACTAATGCAATCAATTACTGTAAGCAAAGAAGATAGACAACTACTCTACACCCCACAAACAAACCCTAGGTTTCCCTAAAGTTGGATATAACCTCTCTTGGAAGGAAGGCTCACAAAAGTGAACAAGCCAACAACTTTGGAATGAAGAGACGGAGCAAAAAGATTGACATAAAAAAAGGTCAAGAAGTCCCAAGTATCAATCTAAACCTACAAACAGAGGCTGCTCAGTACCTTGCCCAACAAGGTCAAACCAAAGAAGGAGGTGGGGGGGAAGCAGCAAAAACAAGTATACGTTATTTTTTATTTTTCTTTTATAAATGCAAAAGAAAAACTACCTACAAACAAAAGTATGCAGATAACAAGAACAAAGCAAAAGGAACTTTGCTATACAACCACCAAAAAAACTCTAGAATGAACTAAAGTCAATATAAACCCTACTTGGAAGGAAGGCTTGCATAAGAGACAAGTCAACTACTTTGGCATGGTGAAGTTAACCAACAAAAGAAGAAGGAAACAAACACCAGCAAGCTTCTAAAATCAGACAATGATCACTGACAAAGGTTGACCAGAAACATAAGCCAAAAATGATTCCAAGCAAAGGAGGTGGGGGAAAGAGCAAAGAGAAAACTCTAATGCTATAAAAAGGGTTACCACATAGATAAAGAACAACCAAAAGGGGATGACACTAACTCCTTGGAGTCATGCACCTGCAGAGGACACCAAAAAACCTACCAAACATCCCACAACAGTAGAAAGAACCACTAAAAATGAGGAAAAACACTATTTTAGGGGCACATGCGGGTTGTACTACTGACAGGTCGCGTGTCATACGCGGGTTGCTAATAAAGCAAGTCGCGTACGTATGCGGGTTGCCAATACATCAAGTTGCGTACGTACGTGGGTTGCCAATACAGCAAGTCACGTGTATAAGCACACGCGAGTTGTATAGATGACAAGTCACGTATCATACACGGGTTCATAGTATAGATAGTCCCGTGTACCAAACCAGACACGCGACTGTTCAGTCTGCAGGTCGCATATGGGTGGAGAAACTCCCAAAAAAGGTCAAAAACTGCCGTAGGAAGGTAGGGTAAGTGTTCTATCAGACTTATAAGGTGTTCCTAAATGGAAAGAAGGGCCTGAAACAATACAAAAGACTGAAAGAAAGACATAGAAACCCCAAACAGACAAGGCTCTCCCCAGCAGAGTCGCCAGTTCTATTGTAAAGGAAAGTATCCTATGGCTAGGGTTTAAGAGGCCATCAACATACTGGGGTTGAAAGAGAGATGCACAATGTTCAGCAAGCATATATAAGCAAGTTTCAGAGATAAGAAAGGTCCACACCTGACTAACTGAAGGCTGGTCCAAGCTTTCTGTTCAATCCTCTTCTTGCTCCTCTTGCTCCTCTTGCTTCAAGAGACATACAAAATGAATTAGACCTTCCTCAAACCATTATGAACACATATAAAGCAATGATAATCAAATGAACATGAACTAATGATCTGACTAACATCATCATATGATCATAAACAGAAATCCAATCACACATTGAACAATGATTTGGGGAAGAAGAAGGACATCACATCTTTATTAATCTTGAAAACAAGTACAAGTATACCTTCTCTTCAAGTTCAGCACCTCACAAAACCTTGATCCGGTTCCGCTGCTTCTCTTCTCCAAAGAACTCAGCCTCCAAGCTCTGCAACACAAGGGGATGATCGCCAGGGAAAAGGTGTGGGCAAAGAGAGCTCCAAATCCTCCAACATAACAATGCAAATATTCAAGTCTCCTCTCATGGATCTCCCTACATCTATTTATATGCTTAAGGAAGATTTAGGGGTGAAGACAAAGTAGTTAGAACTGAAGGAGTCAGTTGCATAACTACCCAAACTACCCGAAATTCAAAAGGCGTGTTTTTTGACATTTTTAAGATGCGTACGCCGGTTGCTGAATACAACAGTCACGTACACGAAAAATACATGTGAGTTTCTAGTATATAAAGTCGCATATATATAGCAAATCATGTACATACGCGGGTATGAAAGAGAGCAACTCGCGTACGTACGCGGGTTTCCTTAAGGGCAAGTCGCGTATAGACAAAAAAACTCATTTTTATGGTATTTTTGGACATTTTCAGACTCTGGTGTATTCTGAAAAGTTTTAGCTAACAGAAATATCTTTCCAATGGTGTAGAGATGAGGTCAAACGGAGTTACAAAAATCAATATATGGGTCCTCCAAGTTAGGTGTTTTTTCAGTGACTTTTCATGAAGTGTCAACATGCAACGCAATCATAGGAAAGTGGTCACAGGAAGAGATGTGTCATTTTGAGCTATAACACTTGTTTAATGGCTATGTATCATAGAGTGCATCAAAGAAATGTATCAGCAACAGAGTACACAGACGAGTAGGAAAGGTTGAGTCGATCCACGATGTTTGTGGATCACTAGTAGAAGTAGAGTAGAAAGAGAAAAGAGAGAATATCAAATACCATGAGAGGAAGGAAGAGTCTATAAATTTAAAGAAGAATTTCTTGAGTAGAGTTTGCAGTTTAGTGCACATACGAAAGGTGCATTTATTTCCTCGTGCTAGATGAAGAGCACCTTGTGGTTTTCGCCTGGATGGATTTCCATGTTATATTCAGTGTATATGTGTGAATGTTGAAAGTAGCTTAGGTATACATGTAATTGTTTTATCGAATGAATGACTATAGGTTTTCTTACAAATGAATAGATGTATGATGGTTGCATTGTATTACCGGATATGATTATGTTGCATGTTTGTTGTTTATTTACTAAAGTTGCATAAAGAGAGGTTGGGTCACAGCTTAGTTGTTGAAGCACGGTAAACAAAATTAATCCACCCTAGACTTTGTTAGAATCCTTGGATTAGATCCAAGGTACTAAAACACCCTCCCCACAATAGGGGAAACATGGTTCTGGCAGTTTATACCCATCAAGAGAGATATCTTGGGTGTGACGACATCTACATCACAAGTGATGTCGGTTAAGCTCTGCTCTGTCGGGCTGATATATTGGGATTTGTTGTGTTGATTAGAAGAGACTGAAATTGAGTAGGGATTCATGGGAAAAGGGACAAAGAGATACAATAAATCCAAAAGATATTCAATTTTGCATTGGGAGTTTTCAATTTTCAATGCGGTGTTAGGATTTCCACATCATGACTTTCATTTTTTGTGATGATAATTTTTATGGTGGTTACTAATGTTTGGGAGGATGTAGTTGAGACATTGGGACCCTAACATTCCTTGGAATGACAACTTTCCAAAAGTGGAAGGAACATTTGGATACTTACAATTGAGGAAATGGGATCCATGCATACGTTTGTCTGGGGAGTTTTTGTTGGAAGGATACAATGCAAGCAATGGGACCCTAGAATTGCTTGTATTTGGAGAATATTTTCATTCTTACTTGATGGATAAATTTGACCTTTGTTCACATGAGTTCATCTATGTGGTATCATGTTCCATTTCTAGTACATGGGGGGAACGACTTCTCTAGGTGAACCAATTTTGTAGCACCTTGTATTGTTTCTTCTTGAGGAAAAGAAAAAAATGGGAGGTTGGGAGGACTATAATGTCCCTTCCTAGAAGGACATCAGTTTTTTACCATGTCAAGAACCTAGGGTTTAGAAATTGAATTAATTAAATTACCTACAGAATTTTGGTTGTTAAAAACTATGGAGGCATGTACTAGGATAATTTCTAATTATGATTATTTTATGTAAATATTTAATTAATGTGGAAATTAATGACATGTGGAAATGAGTGCCATGTCATGAGGGATAATTGTGTAATTCAACTTTCCTTTGATGACAAATGGGAACTTCCAAGGAAATCGACAAAAGAAAATAGTCAGAAAAATATAGAAACTGACAAAAGCAAGGAAAAGCCAATAGTTTCAAAAGCAGAAAGTATAGAAAAATAATTGAATGAAAAAGTAGTCAAATTTGGCCAAGGGAGGGCGCATTTTCTATTTTGATGAGAAGATACTTGCAAGAAAACATCTCCAATCCCAATAAGGAAACTTTTATTCAAAGGAGGGTGCAGTTTCTAATTTTATGAGGATAATTGCAAGGAAACATCTCCAATCCTAATAAGGAAACTTTTACTCAAAGTAGGGCACAATTTCCATTTTTGACTGAAGAGAAAAAATAAGGAAAATAAGGAAACATTACCTATACCTCTTACTTGTTATTTTCCTCAAGGAGGGTGAATCCATGATTAGGGTTAGGTTTTGTAAGTGTCAACTTGCTCAACAGGTATATGACTTGCCCAAGAAGTCACTCAAAGATTATTTAAGGGTACTTCCAACTCCATTTCTCAGTTTGGATTGTTAGTGTGTTGATTTATTGTGAATCTAAGATTTGAAACTATGTGATGAGGCTCAGTTCCCTTGGGTGATGCGCCCCAAGTCCAATTTCACTACTCTTATCTCTCTCCCATTCTTCATTCCATACAATAAAAGACCAAGAGAAACCATATATGATTCAAATCCAGATCATATGGAAGAATTCATTCATTAATGAAATTTTTTTATTTTTTTATATCAGGTTCTGAAGTTTCTAGTAATTGTATACAACTTAGTGTTCGAATCTCCAAACATTCCTTTGATTCTAGCTGCTTAAATGCACTGTATTGATGCCTCCTTTTTTCCTCGGAAGTATTGATGCCTCCTATTAAAGAATGCTGCATAGATTAATTATGAGATTTATTTCTACTTCCATGGCTGATAACTGATGTTATGAAAATTCTTTGCAAATTTTATGTCAATCTGAATCTGTATGACTGATATTTACTTATTTTTATCCAACCTAGACAAGATTTGCACCTAGAATTGGCTAGTTTTACCATAAAATGAATAATTCGATCTCTGGGTCTACAAATCCCTCCATTCTTGTTATTATGGGTCCTTAATCGGTATATATAAATCTCCAAATTATAAAATATATAATTTGTATCCCCTTATCTTGTTTGGGAAAGCATGAAGATGAAGCTAATGAGATGTCCTAAGAGCTAGTTTCACCATTACAACATGTAGAATCACTTTTACTTTCTTCTTATCTATATAAACCTACAAATTATGATATATACCTTCATTAAATATTTCTAAAATTTTACTAATACCATCTTAGCCACTGGTTTCTTGGAGACTATTAGTAAGGGTTTTTGTTTGTACTAGTTGGGACTCCCAAAAGCCTGGAAGTAGAGTTCAACGAAGATGATTTTGAAACCTAAATGGGACAAACATCCATGTGCTTAATAGCCTAAATAGAAAATATCCTTCCCTACCTTATTGATCCCACATTTAAATCCCAACTTCTCTCTCCTCAACTTGTTAATTTTCCTACCTATCAGCTAGTAATTTCAAGATTTGTTCTTTAAAATTTATTGCATCAGCATTAGAGTTAGTATTTTGATCTGATATCATATCAGGGATATTACAAAGAATTGATAATTTCAAATTTCAAAGTATTAAGATGATACTAAATCAAAATATGGTTACTGGTTTCCGAAATACTATTCCACCTGATGGAGTTTGTAGAGGATGTGTACTTGGGAAGTATCATCGATAACCCTTTGATTCATGAAAATCATGGTGTGCACAAGAATGACTGGATTTTGTTCATAGTGATCATTATTGCATGAAAAAACCATCACTCATAGGTGCAAAGTATATTTTTACATTTATTGATGATTTATCTCGATTTACATGTGTTTATTTCTTGAAGAAAAAGAGTCAAGTGTTTGGAAAGTTCAAGGAATTCAGGGCACTAGATGAAAAGTAGTGCTCTCGACCCCTTAAATGTTTGAGATCAGATAATAGTGGTGAATATGTGATCTGATGGTTTGAAGGATATATACTATGGAATGACATTTCTTGGCAGAGATATCTCCCTCACACCCCTAGGGAAAATGGCATCACAAGGAGGAAGAATCAGACCTTGGTAGAAATGGCTCGATGTATACTATAGGAAAAGGACATTCCCGCAAGATTTTTGGTAGAAGCTATCTACTACTCAAAATATATTCTAAACCTTGTGCTAGACAAATCAATCACTGACATGAATTTCATCAAGAAATGGAGCAGTTGAAACCCTCTGTTAGCCACCTTATAGCATTTGGAAGTGTTTCATGGGTGCATATCAACGACGACTACGAGAATAAAGTGAATTGTTATAGCTGATTTTACCACAATTGGTTGATCACATATTTATGGCCTTCCATGTCCCTCTGTAGAACCCTTGGACCCCCTTTTCTCATAATATACTTTGATGTTCCAAGATTATACCCAAAAATCACTTGTTTATGCCTATACACGAATTAATCAATTAAGCAAATCACCTATGGGGGAATTGCCTCCTCATGCATTCGAATCCCTTATGTAATTATTTAATGCAGCAACCTATCATGTTACAGGGTTGGCTATTGTACACTGAGTTAATACAGTTTAGTGTTCAACTCCATATTCAGTCTCTTTTGTGAGTGATTTTGCATGTACAATTGATAATTGTTGTGAGTAAAATTGTTCTATCACTGGGTTCAATTTCCACACAAAATAGACTGAATGACACCAGAAATCAATCATTTCCAATATGCAAGAGAAATAAATACATCTAAAACTGAGGGATATGAATTGTACCTTATTCCGGATGGTTGATGTAGATCCTCGTTGAGCTTTTCCAATCACCCTTGTATTCCCAATTCACTCTCAACAATAGCAAACAAGACAAGCATGCTATATATTCAAGTGTTAGGCCTACTCTAGCATATATAATCAATAATGTATAAGAAAATAAATACATCCATGGATACAATATTCATATTTATGCACATGTATTAGACAGGAAATGGATATAATAGTGACAACCTCTGTCAACACTTCTTCAAACCCGAGAAACCGATTCCTCCACCTGGGCCTCCACCACTTCAATTCTCCATCTATTAATGGAAATCTCACAAAGAAAAGGAAATCTTGGGAAGAGTACCACTGTGTGCTCCAAAGGGACAAAGGGATACATACTCAAGCATAACAAGTGAGGAAATAATGGACTATAGTTTCCTTGCTCTCAATTTTATCCTCTTCCAATGTATCCAAGGGGCTCAATATATAGCACTCCAAATAGGAAATGGACGGTCGAGTCTAAGCATTATAAAGGAATATGGAAGGCCAAGAGTCAAAATATTCGTAACTCTATGAGAAAATATCCAAAAAAACATTTGTCTTTATGCACATTTCCTGATGTACGTGGGTTTAGGCTTAAAATCAGTTTATACATGCAAGTATAGATTTAAAAGTCGTGTATAGGTGCATAAAGTAGTTTCCAAATCAGCTAAGGAGCTCACGAATTGGCAAAAGCACTTAGGAAAGATAAAAGGTGATGGAAGGACAACTCATACATGCTTTTCATAGGAGAAAAGAGTCGAGGATGTGGAGGACAAAAAACTAGTTAACCTCACCTAGTCAAACTTTCCCAATTGCCTTAAAGCACTAAAAAAGCAGGCAATAAAGCAGAAAAAGCAGAAGGGCGCCTAGGAGGCCAGAAATAAAGTAGAATTGATTCCTTGAGGTTTCCCAAGTGCTCCATGAGTCAAAATAGGCAATTTTGACCACTATGGATAGGTATATGACAACTTGCATAAGGCGGAATCATGAAACTAGGCAAATAAGACAAAAATGATTAATTTAATGTCTAAGGTAGGTAACTATGGGTTGATTATTCTAACACCCCCCCTTAAGCCTGACTTATGCGTAATATATCAGAAAATTATAGGGCCTAGCAATAAGGCTTAGTCACCCTTTACAAACTGCATGTCCATTTAAACAAGGAAAGAGGCAAAAACCACATGGGAAAATACTCCCTTAAACATGGACTGTAAAACAAAATTTGGAAATCTGTCTTCACTCATGCTTCACAGCATGATCAGAAATCCCCAGCAGTGATTTGAGATTGCTGAAGTTCTTCTCAAAAAATGCTTTGGTGAAGATACCATCTACTTGTTCTGAAGATGAACAGAAGAGTAGGTGAATGGTGCCATTATGTACAAGCTCTCTGATGTAGTGCATATGGATCTCAATGTGTTTGGTTCTCTGCTCTTAAATTGGATCATTGCAGATTCGAATGGTACTCTGGTTATCACATTAGATGGTAGTTGAGTACTCTGATTCGAAGCCACACTCTCCAAGTAATCCCTGCAACCATAAACATTGAGTTGCTCCATTTACAACTCCTCTATACTCTGCTTCTGTAGATGAGAGTGCAATGGCACTCTGTTTCTTGCTTGACCAGATGATTGGCCCTTCTACAAGAATGAACACATATCTTGATGTGGAATTTCTGTCTATGCTATCACCTTCCCAATCACTGTCAGTAAACCCAATCAAATCAAGATCAGATTTTGCTTTATAGAAGATCCCATGTGTCCTTGTTCCCTGAACAAAGTTAAGGATCCTTTTGGCTGCTTTCCAATGGATCTCATGAGGCTGATCCATGTATCTAGAAGCCACACTTACTACATAATAAATATCAGGTCTAGTATGTGTAATATACAACAAACATCCAATCAATTGCCTATACAATGTATTGTTTACCATAGGTGAAGAATCAGCTTCTTCCAGCTTCACTCCTGAAAGGAAAGTAGTCTTGCTTGGCTTGAAATCCTTCATTTTGAATTTGTTCAGAAAATCCAAGGCATACTTGGACTGGTGCACCTTGATTCCAGCTTTGTTTTGAGCAATCTCAAGCCCCAAATCTATCATGGAGAAGGCTTGGTTCATTGCACCCTTCAAGGAAGCAATCTCATCCTTTGAGCTTCTTGTAATGAGAAGGTCATCAACATATAGCACAATGATAATTAATGAACCATTAATTAACTTCAAATAGACATTTGGATCTGATTTGCACCGAACAAAATTCAGTGATAGCAAGAAGCTATCAATCTTGGCATACCAAGCCCTGGGGGCTTGCTTTAGCCCATACAATGACTTTCTCAACCTGCACACAAGAGATGGGTTAGTAGCAAACACTTGAGGCTGCTGCATGTATATCTCTTCAGTGAGATCTCCATTCAGGAAGGCACATTTTACATCCATGTGATGTACCTCCCATTTCTTCGAAGCTACAATGGCTAAGGCTAGCCTGATGGAGTCATCTTTGCCAATGGTGCAAAGGTCTCATTGTAATCTATGCCATGAACTTGTGAGTAGCCCTTGGCTACCAATATGGCATTGTACTTCAGAGGTGAACCATCAGCATCAAATTTGGTCTTGTACACCCACTTACACTGAACTAGCTTCCTCCCGGGGGAAGATCCACTAGCTCCCAAGTGTTGCTCTTCTGGAGTGAGCTGAACTCTTCCTTCATGGTTGCTTGCCATCTTGGATATTCTGCTGCATCTTCATATGTCTGAGGATCTAATTCCACCATCAGATAGCATTTATCAGCAAACATGGGATCCTTCATTCACAGAGCACTCTCAAATTGAGATCTAGTCCTCCTAGGGTCATTGGGATTCCCTGCTAGCTCTCCTACTGCATGAAGAGACTTGGCTTCCCATTTTGGCCTTGTAGGGCTGTTAGGATCTGAAATAAACTCATCACTATCATACATATCAGAATCAGCATGTTCAACAAACTCTTCACTTACTTTCAGAGGATCTGGTGGTGAAGAGGCTTCTCCAACTTCCACTGCTGCTAGGGGTTCTTCTTGAAACTGAGCACACCTTTCGATGAAGGCTTTGTTTGTGCTCAAATTTATCAGCTTGTACCATTTTGAATCTTTAGAGTACCCAACAAATAGGCACTCTTGGCTTTGGGGCTGCAAAGCCTTTCTCTTTTCTGTTGGAATTCTAGCCCAAGCCCTTGAGCCAAAAATCCTGGAATGGGTCACATCTGGCTTGTGCCCACTCCATGCTTCGAAAGTAGTCATACCATCAAGATGTTTATGAGGAACCCTATTCTAGATATTGGCTGCATAGTTGATAGCTTCGTCCTAGTACTTTGGTGGCAAAGTTTTGGCCTCCATCATGCATGTTGCCATCTCCTTCAGTGATATGTTCTTCCTCTCAGCAACACCATTTTGCTATGGTGTGTAAGGGATAGAATGTTGCATCTGAATGCCTGCATATGCACAATATTGAATAAAATCAGACTTGACATACTCACCACCATTGTCATATCTGAGGACCTTGAGTTTCCTCCCAGACTGGTTTTCAACCAAATCCTTAAAGACTTTGAAGAGGCCAAAAACTTTAGACTTGTGTTTTAGGAAGTAAACCCAGCAATACCTAGAAAATTCATCTATGAAAGTCAATGCATATTTGGCCTGACTCATGGACATATGAGGGAATGGGCCAGAAACATCACTGTGGATCAACTCAAGGGGTGTAGAGGTTCTCTCATGACTAGCTCTCTCAAATTTATGCTCTGGGTGTTTTCCTAGGATACAACCTTGGCAGACTCCTTTGGAAAATTTTATCTTTGGTAACCCTATGACCATCTCTTTTTCACTAAGATTAGAAAGATACTTGTAATTTAGGTGGCCAAATATTTCATGCCAAATCTTGCTTGCTTCATTAGCATGAATCAGAAGAGCAGAGGGGTTTGAGTAGGGTAGGAAGTGTGAGAACATGTATACCTTCGAAGTATGATTTGCAACTCCTTTTGCAATGACTTTACCACTTGAGATCTCTGTGATCTCAACTTCATCAGGGGAGAATATGACCTTATTTGGAGATCCAGTGTGAGTCATCTAATACACTGATAAGAGGTTGGAGGCAAGACCAGGAACATACAACACATTGCTCAACTGACCATGATCGAGATCAATCCTCCCTTTGCCCAAAATTTCAGTGAGAGAGTCATCTCCTAGTACTATTGGTGGACCTTTTGACATGTCAAGTGAGGAGAATGCCTCCTTGGTTGAAACCATATGTCTTGAAGCTCCAGAATCAATGATGAAACTAGGTGAGCTTGATGTGCTAGCAACCAATGCATGAACTCTCTCTCTGTATTCTGAACTTGATCCTCCTTCTCTCTTCTTTGACCTGTCTGGAAGGGAGATGCCATTCTTCTCCAAGAGTTGGGTCAGCATGTCTATTTTCTTCTTCATATAGGAGCTTTCAGTGTGATTGCAATTATTGCAATATGTGCACTTGCTCATTTCTCCTATATTCTTCTTCTTCTGGTAGTTCTTCTTGGAACCTTGTGGCTCCTCCGGAGACTTGTTCTTGTCTCTCTTTTGCTCAAGTGGCGTTTTAGCTTTATTTTTTCTTTTTGAATCCACCCTCGAATCTCTAACAACCATATCTTGGTCTTTGGATGGTTTGATGGTGCCCATCATCACCAGCTTGTCTTGTTCTTGTGTGAGAGATTCCATGAAATCTGCAAGGCTAGGCATCTTCCAGGTTTGAGCTGTCAACTTTGTGGCATAGAAGGTCGAAACAAACACTAAATCGTCAGGGCCAATATTTGAGAGTATGGACAAGACCATCTGACCATCCTTCTTTTTGATCCCACATTGTTTTAGCTGCAAAACAAGTGCTTTGAACTTGGAGAAATAGAGTTGCAGGGATTCAAAGCTATTTGGACTCAAGGAGATCAGTTCATTTTTGATTTGATGTCCCCTCATCTGATCTGTCTTTCGAAAATTATCAGTAATATTCTCCCATACTTCATTCAGTGATGTCAATCCGTCAATATGGAAAAGGAGGTCTCTAGAAATACTCAGACACAAGAGACCATAGGCCTCATCCCTCCTGTTGTGCCATTTTATCTTCTCTGCAACTGTATTGGGCTCTGCTTCTATTTCCATAGTTACCCTATAAAGGCATTTCACTCTCAACAGTATCTCCATCTCTGCTTTCCATTCAAATAAATTGAAGGGAGTCAAGATGATCTTCTAAGATTGATCCATAGCTCAGAAATTGTCCCGGCTGTCAGTAGAAGGCTCCCAGTCACTGATGTTGAACCTGCAAAACAAATTTGAGGGATAGAAATTGATCTAAAATGGCTCTAATACCATGTGGAAATTGAACCCAGTGATAGAACAATTTTACTCACAACAATTATCAATTGTACATGCAAAATCACTCACAAAAGAGACTAAATATGGAGCTGAACACTAAATTGTATTAACTTAGTGTACAATAGCAAACCCTGTAACATGATAGGTTTCTGCATTAAATAATTACATAATGGATTTGAATGGATGAGGAGGCAATTCGAATCTAGTCAAAAGCAGGATTACTAAAATTAAGCAAATCCCCCATAGGTGCATAAAGTAGTTTCCAAATCAGCTAAGGAGCTCACGAATTGGAAAAATCACTTAGGCAAGCTAAAAGGTGATGGAAGGACAACTCATACATGCTTTTCACAGGAGAAAAGAGTGGAGTATGTGGAGGACAAAAAACTAGTTAACCTCACCTAGTCAAACTTTCCCAATTGCCTTAAAGCACTGAAAAAGCAGGCAATAAAGCAGAAAAAGCAGAAGGGCACCTAGGAGGCCAAGAATAAAGCAGAATTGATTCCTTGAGGTTTCCCAAGTGCTCCATGAGTCAAAATAGGAAATTTTGACCACTATGGATAGGTAGATGACAAATTCCATAAGGTGGAATAATGAAACTAGGTAAATAAGACAAAAATTATTAATTTAATGTCTAAGGTAGGTAACTATGGGTTGATTATTATAACATTTTGGTACACCCCAATCCATAGGAATTTTGTCTCCATAACAGAATTGGTGACTCCACTAGGGAGGTTCCTTGAGTTTTATTTGGGGATTGGTTGCACAATGTGCTTGAATTGCTATCTATTCTTTGAGTTTCTATGTCCAGTCTATAAGCAGGTTTACCCTTTAGTATCTGGTTGAAGTAATTTTGGTCTTGGTATATCCTTTTAACCTCTTTGCCTTCCTGTACATGAATTTTCTCTTCATAGTCACATATACACGTGGTTTTCTTTTGAACTCCCACGTATGTACATAGGTTTTCTGTGAACAATCGCGTATGCTTTTATTTTAAGCTCTATTTGGATGTTTGTAAGTTTTTGGGTGAGATTTGACTGTTGATGAGTCTTCTTTGATGTTGTTGGTGCCTGTATACTACCTCTGTTTCAGACTAGAGACCCTTTTTTATTTCTTTTTCATTAGATGTTGTTCTTGTCATCGTTTTCCTTTTTTGTTTTGTGATTAGTGCATTAGATCTCTTTTATCTTGGTGCCTTTATTGGTTGTTGTCTATGAGTGGTTGTAGGGTCTAAGAGTTGTAGAGTCCTTTTGTTACTTTTACATCTCATTTATTTCAAAAAATACAAAAATATTTTTTTTTTTTAATATTTATGCATTGTTGCATTTCTGCACTTGCATTAGGTTTTCTTACTGAATTTATAGTAAGGTTTTCATTTAGGAATTATTTCATCATCATTTAAAGGAAAAACATGCATCTCATGTAGTGACATACCCCATTTTTTCATTTAGACAAAGATTCCACTTGGCATTGTTTTTTACGTGTGCACATTTATTTCACTGTTGATTCATAATACCATTGGTTGCACGACCATTTCCCTCTGGGTAATCACAACCATTAAAATCAATGCTTAATTAAAATGATATACACATTTTTCTTTAATAGGGTTCATCAACAATATTAGGATTTAGAGTATTGGAATAGTTCATTGTGAGTTAATTTTCTAAGACTACTAAACACAACAAGTAAGTGTCTGTCTAGGTGAGAGAGCGAAATACTTGGTATAATTAGTGTTTCTCAGGAGGATCCTCTTACACAGGAATTAAGCACGAGGCAGCATATATGATTGTGGATGGGATAGCCCTTGGCCACTTTTTGTGAGAGTCGGAGATATTTCCAGGATTGTATTCATATCTAGGGGATTTTGAGGTATTGTTTGGTGCTTTCAAGATTTAGGATTTTATACCCTTCCCATACGGTTGATCCTACCTATGACTGTCCTCATGAGCATTGGTTATATTGGGGTGACCTTAGTTTTCTTACCTAGGTATTGCTTGGGGTACTTATAGAGGTTATTCTGTGAGTGTCCTTGACAGGTAAGGTTCAAAAATCACAGTCACTTTACATGTTGAAGCTGAGGGCCACCATAATTGGTTAAACACCTCCTCTTTTAGTGTATGGGAGTCTCAATCCTCTCCTATATGAGACATACCTACTGCATCTAGAAGCTAACATATCCTCCCCTTGGTTTGCTTGTATTTTGGATGTATAATTTCTTATGAGTGTGCTCTATGTATGTTATATTTCTTTAGGGGTTGTAATTAGTTTGAGTCCTTTTATTTTTTTTATTCATAGTGGATCCGGGTGTGGTACCCCTCCGCTCTCGTTGTTTAGTAGGTATTCTACCTTTTATGTCTCCTCCTCCTTTGGGAGAGAGAATCAGACAGTCTGGGTGGACTAATACTCACTTTGATTCGCACAAATATCTTACCATGAGTCATACATCTGAGGATCCGGAAGGTTCCCCTTATCCACCCCTTGAGGGGGATACTTTACCTGAGATTTTGTATGGGACTATGGAATATCCCGACCATTTTGTGGCTTGAAAATCACACTATGTTTTATCAGAATTTCTAGACTACATAAACTCAGACCGCTGGTATTGGTCACACATTTCGAGCGGTGAGACTCACCATGTCCCATTAGCACTAGCACATTTAGGTATGGCATGTCAGACCTTCCTGAGACCAATACAACACCCAATGTTGAATCCGATGTTGAGCCTAGTGCTGCGCTTGGGGCCAGTTCCATTCCTTTCCATGCGGAGAGGTTTGGTAATATTCATACTACACCTTCTACCCCTATGGTGGGAGGACCTTTGAACACGAGACCTAGGCCTAGTACTAGTGTTCCCATTCAAGGAACTAACCCTAGACATGTGAATATTAGGGGAAAAAGCTATATCCCTTCCCATATTCCATCGTCTTCAATACCGGTTCCTTCAAATGCGTTTATAATGACACATCCTCCCCCTAACTCGCATGGTCATTGGGGTCGGAGTACTATCGCTAGCCATGTGGTTCCTGTGTCTACTCACACTATAGTATCACAAGGCCATGTGCCTCCTTATGTGTCAACTGGGTATGTACCATCTTATGGTCCTACTTATACACCTTATGGGTCCAGGTATAAACCCTCTTATCAATCTTACAACTATGGCTTTGTAGCACCCGAGTGTCAAGGTAAAATGAACTATAATATTCTCATGCAAACTTATATGAGTCAATCGGGAGGAGGTTACTATCCCACTATCCAAGGCCATGGATTTTACAACAGTCAGACCTATGAGAACTAGTCTTATCAGGGTGCATGCAACCAAATGGTGTAACCTAGGCTCCCTTCGTAGCAACGTTAAATCTTCTTGAATTATCGATATTAACTAATGATCCGGTATCTCATGATCCGACATTGTCGGTTGTCCCTCCCAAGATTCCTTCAGACACTCCAAAATTTGAAGGTAAGACTTGTGATGACCTAGGTGAGCACGTAATGACTTTCCACCTATGGTGCTCTTCAAATTCATTGAATCATGATTATGTTCATTTAAGGCTATTTAAACACAACCTCACGGGTCCTGCGATGAAGTGGTATATAGATTTTCCTGGGGGAACATATCAAACCTATAATGACTTCATGGATTTTCTCAATCACTTTCAGGTACTGGTGCATTACGATGCCAGTACAGATCTCTTGTCAACATTTTGGTAGGATAAGGACACCCACATCTCTGATCACATTCAAGAGTGGCGTAGATAAAAGAGATTGATTAAGGCTCACATTCCACCTGAGTTTCTCTTGGAATGGTTTTGCAAATCGTTATTGCCTTATATAGCAAAGGATGTTTCCACATCTAGAGTGTAGAATGAAGAACAAGCTATATTTAGAGCTCAACAATTAGATTTGATTTATCCTTAGTCTTGTCTCTTGTATCAGATAATTCCAAATGCACCATGATCCAATTTCGATCTAAAGTTCAAACTTAGGAAACATGCCGATGGCATTGTTGGCTCTGCGAGTGCTAAACCTACGGACCTGGTTACAAACCAAATGAATAAATTTTCTATTGACCAGTATGCATCAGGATAAGCTATAGATTCATCCCATCCCACCCAAATGGTGGATGTACATTCCATGCAATCATCGAACCAGAAGGATAACAAGCAACCTGAACGGAATAAGAAGAAAGGTAGAAAGAACTGGAAGGGTGGGAATAGGAATAGAGATGATAATGACGACAAGAACAATAGTAGTGATAGGGGGGACAAGAAAAATAAATGTAAGGTTAAGTTTCCTTCCACTCTTTACGAGGATTATCACCTCACTCACTTGTCCCCTTGCATAGAATACTCCTCGAATTTCATCGCACAAAGCCCAGTTGTGTTGATGGATCCTTTACCGCAACACCAAAATATTAACTCGAGGACTATGGAATCTATAAGTTCTTCTGGTGGGAGTCAAAACCCACCGAACACCATAAGTGGCCATGTTTGCATCAACATGATGTCTACAAAAAATGTTGTGGCACATGCTAAGGATTATGGCATGTCGCAACCTGACCTAGGAAAAGAACCTTCTCCACCCGGGAGATCTTTGCGTATTGAGAAACCTAGTGACAATCCTAGAGCTCCACCTCGCATTCCTAAGTGAATATTAAAGCATTTGGGGCACAACCCTAATTCCTAATCCACCCAAAAATATTCTATTATCAAGGATTTGGGCCAGAATCCTTGTGCGATGTCTCCTTTAGAAGTTATGCATACTTTCCCTTCGCAAAGGAAAGCCTTATTGTCTACTCCTAGGGTTGTTGATGGGAGTTCTTTGAAAATGGTTAAATTTGAAACTCATGGAGTCCAACCTAAATTTCATTACTATATGTCTATTTTAGTGCATGTAGAGTGTTTAAACAACACCATCAAGCATAGAGTGATTGATGAAGGTTCTACAGCTTCGGTGATGTCCTTAGATTGTTGGCAGGGATTGGGTTCTCCTAAGTTGTCAAATTCTAGAACCATGTTGACTGTGTTTGATGGAAGATCTTTCCGGTTGCATGGTACTTCCTTCCCTTGAGGTCTAATTGGGGGGGAAGACTGTGGCAATTGAGGTTGAGTTGGTTTATGCTCCCCTTGACTATAATATTTTACTGGGACATAACTGGATTTATAACATGAAAATGGTCATGTCATCCCTATTTTAGGTTGTTTTTTTTCCTTTGGATTGGAGGATTGTTACGATCGATCAGAAATATTTTGATAATTCCGGTACGAAAGCATCATCGGGAGCTACTATCCCGATTACTGATCATTATCAGTCAATAACTGAGAGCGTTGGGGTTCGCATGTATCCTTCGTTGATGGGAACTTTTAATTGTCCTGTACCTGTTTTTATGATAGGGTCTAGTCTTGGTAGAGATTCGTCATCATTGAGTTTGGTTCCTTTTCATAATTCACATATGGAGGATCCTTGGACTCTCCCTTCTTCAGGTACATTAGATGACAGCTCTCGATACGCCAACATGGACATGTTTTTATTTACATCTTTGGTGGACTATCAATCTAATCTTGGTCTGATTATAGATCCTAGTCCTTCCTCTTTGCGGATGGAAGAGAGGAAACTTATACACTACTTTCTTGGGAGGTTGCGTCATCTCACTCGCATGACTTCTTTGATGACATTTTCCCAATGGATGAGGCTATTCTCGAAGCTATGTCTATTTTAGAACAACCTTGGGGATATTTGCATCATAGATATTACTTTCTTCCTAATATTGATCGTGTAGAGTGTGATGACTATAGGTCGAGTCTAAGCGAGAAATTTGGTAGGCCCGTGGTCCCATTAGGCTCTTCTAGTAAGTATGCTGAAGGGAACATGGCCAACTTGTCACCTACTATACCTATCAACATTTATCTCATTCCTGGGAAGATCGAGAATGTGTACAATGGGGTAAATTGTTCCCCTGATGAGATTAAAGCATACACCAATCTTTTTAAATATTTTTGCGATGTTTTCGCTTGGTCGTATGAGGAGATGTCGGGAATTGACCCTCGCATTATCGAACATGAAATTAAAACCTATCAAGATGCTAAACCTGTTCGAAAAAATTTACATGCGATGAATCCTAGGAAAGAACCCTCTATTAAGGAAGAGATAGAGGAGCTACTTAAGGTTGGTTTCATCTATCCCGTTCCCTTGACTGAATAGGTGTCAAATCCTGTTCCATTTGACCAGAAGCAGGGAACGATCTGTGTATGCACTGATTTTAGAGACTTGAATCTAGCTTGTCCTAAGGATAACTTCCCCACACCATTTATTGATCATATTTTGAATGTGTGCGGGGAATGAAGTTTTTTCCTTTATGGATGGATTTTCAGGATATAATCAGATCCACATTAAACCCGAGCACCAACATCAAACTGCTTTCATTTGTCCTTGGGGTACATTGGCATATTGTAAAATGACCTTCGACCTTAAAAAAATCAGAGCTACTTTTCAATGGGCTATGACCTTCACGTTTCATGACCTTAAAATCATAATTGAATTTTATCTTGATGACTTAGTTTCTCACTCTCATTTGAGGGTGCGTCATCTTGATCATATTCGCTTGGTTTCTTAAAGATGTCATCGTTATCAAATTCGGTTAAATCCTCATAAATGCATCTTTTGTGTGACGGTTGGTCATAAACTAGGGTTCATCGTTTCTAAGGAGGGCATTAGAGTCGACCCTTTGAAGGTTGAGGCAATACTTCAATTGTCTCTCCCACGTAATATTATACATCTTTAATGTTTGCAAGGGATGGTGAACTTATTGCCAATATTCGTGGTCAATTTTTCCAATTTTACTGAGGGTTTGATGCGCTTACTGAAGAAAGACACACCATTTATCTGGGATGAGTGAGCCTATGATTCTTTCGACACTTTAAAGAGATCCTTGGCATCGGTCCCTGTGCTTAGTCCACTTGACTATAGCCATGACTTTTTGATATATGTGGTCTTGTCTCAAGATACGATTGGTATGGTCTTGGTTCAAGAGGATGAGGAGCTTCAGAAGAATGTCATCTATTATCTTAGCCGAAAACTTAATGATGCGGGCTTCATTACACTCATGTCAAGAAGTTATCCCTAGATATTGTCCATGTGGTCTAGAGTTTGAGGCATTATATCCTTCTTCACTAAACTTTTGTTGTAGCTCACATTAATTCATTTCAATTCATCCTCACCAGAAGGATGATAGTGGGAAAGTATAATAAATGGATTGTGATATTGCAAGAATTTGACCTCGAGTTTGTTTCGGTGAAGTCGAAGAAGTCATTAATTTTTTCTAAGATCATATCTGATTTTTCTATTTTGGATGAAGGAGACTCTCCATGAGGACTCTTTCATTGATGAGCACATTTTTCTCATTGCGACTACGGACCCAAGGTATGGGGAAATTATCATGTATTTGAAAACTTTGAAGGTTCCTTCTCACCTCTCGCGAGATGAGCGTCGAAGACTACATCATATAGCAAATAATTACCTCATTGTTCATGACACTTTATGTCGTTGTGGGGTTGATTCCATTTTACTTTGATGTTTAACCCATGAATAGGCTAAGTCTACACTGAATGATTTCCACGGTGGGGTGTGTGGTGGTCATTTATCTGGGCTTTCTACAGCTCAAAATAGTTTAAGATAGGGATATTTGTTTCCATCCATCTTTAAATATTGTGTTAATGCGGTCAAGAGGTGCCACCCTTTCAAAGTGTTTGCATGAAACATGTAGTTGCATCATGCCCCTTTACATCCGATTATCACTGTGGGTCCCTTCACTAAGTAGCGGGTGGATTTTATGGACTGCAAACCAACTTTTATTGGGGGGAATCATCACATTATAATGGTTGTTGATTATTTCACAAAATGAAAAAGGATATGCCCACAATCAAAGATGATGCTGAGACATCCACACATTTTGTATTGAATCTGATTATCACCTGGTTTGGTATCTCGAAGGAGCTTGACACTGACCATGGCACACAATTTCAAAATAAGATGATGGATAAGTTGTCATTGAAGTTACAGTATAAGTAAGAGAACTCCTCTTCTTACTATCCACAAGTGAATGGACAAGTCAAAGCGGTGAACAAGTCACTTAAGTCCATTCTCCAACAAACCATCACACAAAGAAAGACCAATTGCAATATCATGTTATATCCTACTTTGTGGGCTTATCGAACTGCGGTTAAGAATGGCATCTGTTTTTCCCCTTATCAGTTGATGCATGGGGTGGAATCGATTTTACCTATTAAATGTGAAATCCTTTCATTGAATCTAGTTGTGGAGATTTTACCAGAGGCTTCTACATTAGAGGAACATCTAGTCTACTTAGAGGAACTTGATGAGAAGCATTGAGATGATTTAGTGGCTCTTGAGGTTAATAAGCATCATGTTAAAGCCCAGTATGATAAGTCTACCCATCCTAGGAAGTTTAGTGAAGGTGACTTGGTCCTTTTGTTGGACCAAGTTAGTGAACTGTTATGGGCGGGAAAGTTCAAGCCTATGTGGCATGGGCCTTACATGGTTAAACAAGTATTAGAGAAAGGTGCTTACGAGATGGTGGATTATGAAGGGACAGCCTTGGCGGAGCCTAGAAATTTGCTATATCTCAAAAAATACTCTGCGTAGTTCTCAGCTAGGGATGATATTTTGTATATTATTGTATAGTTGCATATTTTAGTTTTGGTTCCCTTGTGGTGATTGAGTTGGTAGACTTGCTTCCATTTGTGTAGCAGATGTCGATAGAGTCTTCGATATATGTAGGATTCGTGGACGGTGCCAGCCGCCACACTCAAAAATCAGCTTTGATTACTTGGGTGATTTATAATCCTACGGGTCAAGTTTTTTCTTCAAGAGGTGTATGTCTATGACCTTCATCAAACAATATTGTTGAGTATAGTTCCATGATTTATTTATTGTGTGGTGCAATTTCACATGGTATTTGGTCTCTTGAGGTACGTCTCGACTCATAGTTAGTGATATTACAGTTAAATGGTGTGTATCGTATTAGAGATCCAACTTTATTGCAAATATTATTGAGGGTAAGGTTGTTAGAATGATAGTTTGAGAACATTACATCCATTCACATAATAAGAAATTTTAATAAAGTTGTTGATTCATATGAAAATTACGTGCTAGATTGGCATTTGTTATACGTACATTAAAGCATGCACAACACATTTACACATGTAAATATAAATAATTGATCATCATAAGTCTTTTTCCTTAAAATAGAGTCCAAAATGTGGTTTCATAATACATAATGTCATAATACAAAATTGGGGTTTCCTAGCCACCAAAATATACTACGCGGTCAATATAACAAAAAAAGTGCATCTAGTATTTTAAGCCTGTGGAGGGTGTTGGTCATGATAACACACGACATATTTAGATAGCCATCGGAATAAGCAAACCCATGCATGTGGCACCCCCTCCCACCTATCGTTCTATGGCCTTGGGCAAGCCCTCGACTTGATCCATGGGTACTCTATGTGTCAGCCTAATGAAGTTTGTATGGATTTTTTGGAGCGTCTTCTCCGCATCCATACCTATAATGTTGTCACACCACCCCCTCCATCGATGAAGAGGGAAACCATATGGACATCTAGGACCCACATCTGCATGTATATGACCAAATATCAGTTTATGTCATCACATCAAAACATGTCTTTTGATTCCATTATATTAAAAAACACAAAAAAAACAATTTATAATTCAAAAAACAAGTTTGAGTCGGGATTGTTACCTATGTCTCCATATGCAGATCTTGGTGGGATGGGCATATCAAGGTCTCCATGGAATTCTATCCCCTCATAGCGGTAGTCATCTATGGAAAGAAATATGTTGGGTAGGGGTTGGCCACTCATCTCCCTCCGAGTTGTCACATCACATTCACCCAACGCAACTGAGGAGGATCCTGAGAACTATGAGGAGTGATCTCCACTCTAGGGCTTAGACCTAGTACTTTCTCAAAGAAAAGCATTCTCAAGATGCTAGCAAAACTGAATTTTCTTACCCTTCCTTTCTTCCAGTCTGTTAGCTATTGTTTCACGTTTCCCAGGAGTGAGGTACTCCAATCATTAATAGTAGGCATCATGTATTCCACTGCATAGTACATCAATGGTCTAGATGATTGATTGAGTGATTCCAGTCCTACAATCCTGCCAAGTACCAATAGCATGTCATTCAACCCTAGGTTCTAGATCGAGTTCGTCGAGATTTGACTCCCAACATTTTCCATATCAGGGACATAGTATACTGCAATGTATTCCTCTACCATGAGGCCACCACCTAACCCATGAACTTGTAAGTTCAGCACTTCCCCTCTGCAGGAGAGTCCTGTAATGAAGTATATATTCTCAACCTCTATGCTATGGGGCATCCCATCTAGCTGTAATGTCTCTATGTTAGGATCCCAATAGTCTACCAGCATTTGTAGTAGCCTTGGTTTTTCACTCAAGCTACTAATGTGCCAGATTTATACAAACCACAAGCCCTCAAATCTTGTTGGGCCAATAAATCACCTTGTACAACCATGTCAATGTCTTCATGCTCTCATTCACGTCACTCAATAACCATCCTGCACAAGAAATTCAAAGTTTCATTAGTTTTTTCCTTCGAAAATGTCAAAAATGTCCTTATATGTGGATGTTTTCAAAACAGCTGCATACATACACAGGTATCGAGGTTTTTTTCACGTATGTTGAGCCCTATATGCGAAAATCAACTGATATTCTACGTGGGATGAAACCGCCTATTTTGGGCTAGCAAAAAATAAAAATTTGACAATGAGAAATCAAAATAAAAGTATTGAAATGAATGAGTAGGGAATGAGGAGTTACCTGATCCAAGGAGTTTGTGATTTCGTGAATCGTGGCTCCCAAAATCAACTTCTGAAATTTTTGGTTCAAAAACACTATGTGGGGTGAAATTCCAAATGGCACAAAAAAATATTTTTTTCACTATTTTATAGAAAAAAGTTTGAAATTTTTACCCCCTTTTATATAGTTTGGACTGTTATTGACATTTTTGGACCGTTTGGCTGAATGTTTGATCTATGGACCTTATTTGAGTGAGTTTTAACCAAGAATTTTACTCGTTTGTGCCTATCACATGTATATTTTCGAACTGGCATATAGGTTAGGATTTCACATCTGTTTGCATTTATGCATTGCCTTATGACCATTTCATCTTGACCTTAGGTACGAACCCCCTTCGTGATGTCACAAAACCTTCATGTTGCTGCTAGAAGTGACATTATGTGAGTCGTAGATATTTCATATACATGGGCACCCTAGTTAAACCTTATTTTCATTTGGTTCCCATGCTGAGATTTCTCCTTTAGGTTTCGGGAGTCCCTTTTTAGTCCTACCATGTCCTTGAGAAAGAGCTTCATAATCCTCTTGAAATTTATGCTGTCCATTCCCAGGGACTCCCTGATATATATGAAGTTGTAATTGCATTTCATGAGTTTTTCTTTCCTTATTGAGATTTACATCGGCTCCCTGCTTCCGAGTTATAAGCCATATAGCCTAAGTTTGTCTCAATTCTAGCCAACCAGATCCTTTTTACATATCCTTTGTAGATTAATTACCCCTTTAGCAGGAGGATACCTTCCCCCGAGTTTCTTTATCCTACACATGCTTCCTTTCATTAAGCATAGGTATGTTCCACTACTTGGAACTAGTTTGATTTCCTCTGACACTTCTCTCCTCCTAGTTGTACACTATAAAGCACTTTTATTCTTTTTCAAGATTTTCAACATCTGGAAAAGTCCAAAAAAATTAAAAAACATAAAAATCTAGACAGGAAATCATATTATCTTTGGAAGTTGTCGAGTCGTGTCACCTTCGAATAGAGCACTGTATATCACATCCATTTGTTGGGTTGTTAGTTTGACTTTAGGAGCCGTACTAGTTACTATGATTTTATCTCCACCGATTAGTCATGCTTCCAGTAGTTATGGAGCCTCTATCAATGCCTCCTATGTCATAGAGATTTCTTAGTTTTCATATCAATTCCATGCTTCCTACCTTCAGTCACCATTTCCCTTATGATCTTGTTCGAAGGAAGTTGAATCTTGAGTTGACCATTTCTCAGTTATCTTGACTTTGCATGTCAGCCATTCCTGGGACAGTTACTGGTTTGTGCACATCTTGTTCATTTGATTTCTTCCACATTATCTAGCATTGCTGAGTACCTCATGTTGGTTGATGGGGGCTGCCTTAATTCCCTCCTTCTATCGGATTCCATTCCATCAACTTCAGATCATTTATTCTGTAATTTGAGTCTAGATTCCATTTGAGTGCCTTGAGGCTTACAGTGATTAGTGTTAGTTTCTCTCACCATCGACAATTTTGGGAATACATCAATGTCCCTGATCGATGGATTCTTTCAAGTGTTCGACCTCAAAACATCTATTCATTCTTGTTAGATTGCACTCTATACCTTGATTCCCATTTTAATTATCGGTGGGTGATCTCGCGTCTATTAACGGTATAAATCAATGACTGGTAATCAAACAATGGACTAATATGTTCTACCTCGACACATCTATTCACATAGTAGGACATGTACTTGTAGCAGTTTGTGTATAATACCTTCGATGTTGGTGGCACACCAGATATGCTACCTCCTTGATTGTGCCATTATTCATGAGATTTTAGCTCTCATGACCACTTTCTAGTGTATATCTGATATCTTCATTCATTATGGAGATCTTGATCCATTGCATATTGTACATGGTGATGACCACACATGACATTTGTATAGCATGCCTATTCATGGCCATTGTACTCTTATGTATCCAGGACTGCTATACGTATATTTGCAATCATATGCATTGATTGATCATTGTATTGTACTGATGAGTGGATGGTTCTTCCACCTAGGTCTTCATTAATCCACTTCTGGGATAGATATAATGTGTTTCATCCATCATGTTACCCCTCTAACCTCACACATTAGGGGGAATCTGTTATATCCTATTTTAGCACACCTCATTGTTCACATATTGATGTGATATTTATGGCCTTCCATGTCCCTCTACAGACTCCTTGGACCCCCTTTTCCCATGATATAATTTGATATTCCAATATTATCTCCCAAAATCACTCATTTATGCGTATACGCAACTTTTAAAGCTATGCCTATGTGTACACGCTAATTTTGAGCCTAAACCCACGTACATCAGGAAATGTGCATAACAACAAATGTTATGGATTTTCGCTCATACGAGTTTCAAATATATCGACTCTTGGCCTTCCATATGTCTTGAGAACGCTTGGAATCAACCCTCTATTTCCTATTTGGAGTGTTATTTATTGAGCCCCTTGGATACATTTAAAGAGGATAAAATTGAGAGTAAGGAAACTATAGTCCATTGTTGCCTCACTTTTTATGCTTGAGTCTGCATCCCTTTTTCCAGTTGGAGCAAATAGTGCTTCTCTTCCCGAGATTTCCTTTTCTTTGTGAGCTTGCCAGTGATAGATGGAGGATTGAAATGGTGGAGGCCCAGGTGGAAGACTTGGTTTATTGGGTTCGAAGAAGTGCCGACAAAGGTTGTCACTATTGTATCTATGTTTTTATTAATAGAAATATCAATTTCCTATCCAATACATTGCATAAATATGAATATTGTATCCATGGATGTGTTTATTTTCCTATACATTACTGATTATATATGCTAGAGTAGGCCTAACACTTTAATATATATCATGATTGTCTTGTTTGTTGTTGTTGAGAGCGAATTGGGAATACAAGGGTGATTGGAAAAGCTCAATGGGGATCTACATCAACCATCCGGAATAAGGTACGATTCATATCCCTTAGTGTTAGATGTCTTTATTTCTATTGCATATTCAAAAAGGATTGATTTCTGGTGTCATTCAGTCTATTTTGGTACACCCCAATCCATAGGAATGTTTTCTTCATAACATGAATGAAAAGACTCATGCTTGCATCATGATGGGATACTATGATGGGTCAAAAGTATATAGACTATGTTATCATATCAAACAACATATGATATTGAGTCATAATGTATTATTTGATGAGATGATTTTACGTAATCATATATTGATGTTATATTTTTATCATTTAAACAATATGGTCTAAGATATTATCTGAGAGAATAACATGCAAAACAATAATCTCAAGAGACAATAGACACAAAGAGTTTTCTTTGGGGAAACCATAAAGGAGAAAACCCTGCAACTTCCTCAGAGATAGAATGAGCACCAATAGCAAAATTAAACCCAAAGATATAAACATGATCTCCGACATCTGTTCTCTCTCTCAATTGTGCGAGATCCTATTCTCTCACTCATGCAATATTGTTGAGTGAGTGTATGTTTCAAATAGAGAGTCTCACTCTCTATTTATACTAGTTCTCCTCTTGACAATTACTCTATAGGGCCGATCTCACTAGGAGAGTCTAATAAACCTAGTACCCCTCAAATGTGGGGACTATTTCCATGACTTACAATGGAGGGTTAACCTCAATGACTTTACATGAGGGTCAGTGCAAGAAGACGAGGGACCTTTTAGATGCAATCCTAGTTTTCAAAAACATGATCACGTTACCAAAAAATACAACGCGTTTCTGCTACATAGCACTTGCTATGGTTCAACCCGAGCCTGACATGTCATGGGACATGTACGATAGGAAACCATATCGCATACATGTTATATAACTACAAAATGCACTCGCGATATGTAGTTATAAAACACGTACGCGATTTGGAAAAAATAATAATTTATATACACAGGCCCGAAACCCTCAGCCCATTTTACCTATTAGGAACGCGAAAACGGTGGCCAATTGGAGTGTTTTGGAGCAAGTTAACTACTTGGGATTGTTGGAGGAGCTGATTTAGGTTGAGGGGAGGAGATTCCATTGGTGAATTGTCATCCAACAAGGTAATTCAATCACCCAAAGCATTCTTTTTTTTTGTCAATTTTTAACCTATAATTGTGTTTTTTAATAGAATAATCAACCCAACAACTCCCAAGCTAATGTTTGATGGATTCAAACTAAAAGATGCTATAAGAATCAAAAACATCATGTCTAATAGATATTCAATGTTCCAAAAGGCTAGAAATATATAGAACAAACACAAGTATAATCCAAACTTGCATAGAATTTGATGGACAATGAAAAGTTTGAATTGGGATCATACTAGTGAGAGTGCCCACCTGTAACATGCATAGTCAAACCTTCAAATGCAATGATTGTGCTGGAATTAACACAAAGTGCAATAAAATTTAGCAATTATTTTCATAGATAGGTGAATGCCAACATTTTAAGATACATAGTGAATGAGGGATACAAATGTAACAACCAATATAATCATCAAAATGGAAGAAAGAGGAAATTGTGATCAAAATATGCAAGTTGGACCCGCATCTTGATCAAAATTCCATATTTAACAATCCTTTGAAACAATAAAAAACACATATGACTATATAAAGGGATTGTAATTTCTAGAAGAATATCAATACTCAACAATACCATGTGAATCCATCAACCTATTCATTCTGAATGTCCCAGACATACATAGAGTCATATACAACAACTCGAGTAAATTTATAAGCTATAAAATCTCACAACAACATTTAATTCAAGAGAACTACTTGATCTTGAGAGTTGAATGAATGGCAATTTATAAATTCATAATCACCACGAAATGTTGAGGAAAGGTGACCACTCCATACATCATATGCCTGAAATGTGGATTGGTTTTTTACATAATGTCATCTTTCTGACATTTGACTACCCATATCCCTAGGTCTAGCAAAGACATAAATGACTTTACTCAAACATTCTATGCCCCTACATCACTAGGTTTATCAACCATTTTTTAAAATAGCAAAAACAATGGGTAATATATTTCTACATGTCGAGTCTCTAAGCTCATCTACAACCAATTGTAGTCCAACCCACAAATTCTCCATTTTCCATGTAACTTTTGGTTGGTTTCCATGGTTATACAACAATGGAAATGGTGAACACCCATGAACTACCTAGAGTGCATCGTGAGAGTTTTCCCAACCATGATCAAGTCAATTATATTTAGAGCATATGGTGGAAGCCCTGTATCATCCTTTTTCTTGCCTCACATGTCCTAATAGTCTCTTGCCCCTTTCTTTTACATATCCAAGGGATGTAAAGGCCAAAACATGTCAAAATAGAACTCCTAAATTCAAAGAAGTTTAAACCCAAGTGTGCATGGAAAAGTCACCAATGAGGGTGAAGAAGTGCCTTAACTTCTAGAAAGAAGTTGAACGAAACTCACTATTTAATTGTTAAATGTATGTAACTGAATGCCATTAAATTGCTTGTAACTTGAGTTTTCCTTAATTTACATTTTCAATTTTGAAGGGATCTCATTATATACCATGTATACATTTCTAATGATTTCCTTATTGATTTTTTTATTGCAGTTGCGGCTATGGACACCAATGCTGAAATATTGATTGAGCTTGCCCAATTGAGAGGTCTCAGTACTGCTTTTAGTGGTGGTGATAGGATTCGGCGTTCACTTGCATCCACTTTGGATGCAATTGTTGAGACTATTACATTGTCAAGCAACATACTATATGATATTACTTCATATAGAGAAAGAAAAAGACGTGAGTACACTGATGGGCTTAGCTACAGTGCAATAAAAAAGTTGAAAATTACCAAAGAGCATATATTTTCATTGTTTAGGGACCCTCACATGGGGGAAATCCCAAATGAAAATAGGCCACATATCTCTATCAAGTGGTGCACATATCAACCATTTATTGATAACTAGATGGACAGATGGTATATGGCTTTTGATATGCCACCACACAATAACAGGGAAATCCTCTTGTATTTCCTTCGAAATATGTATGCAGAGTTCGTTTTGGGTAAACACGTAAACTATTTTGATATATTGGCATTTTAGAGGATCGGTTGGGGGATGCCCCAAAACCGACCCAATGCCAGGATTTGAGATGTTGATCACCCTATCCCTACACCTCGCAGGCAGTTGCCTGGGCAAGATGTCCCACCTATACATCATGTTATTCCACAGACACGTGATGCATTTTTGAGTTTGGCACGGGCCATTGTTCGCCATAGCACTATGTTTCAACATATAGGTGAGGAAGGGACATATGTCCCTGGTGTGGTACATACACCAGGTCGTCATGGTGCAGGACCATCTTCTAGTGCAGTACCCCCATCTACTGCAGGACCATCTACTAGCGCATCACCATCAGCACATTCCCAGCCTACTTTTGAGCCTCATGAGTGCACATCATGTGGTCATCCATGCTATGGTATTTCGTCAGATGTTGTCTTCAGTGGGTTTTTGAGTGATGTACGTATATGGTTAATTGTAATAAATTCTTCATTTATTTTCCTCTTTGTAGACATATGTATAGATTGAGCTAATATATTAATTTTGTGAACTTGCAGTTGATGCTTTATGCCGGCAACGACGCCCCACATTTTCATGTTCCAAACTCTACACAGGGGCATGACATTCCATCCACTGATCCCTTGGTTGGTGGAGAGATTCCTATAGCACCCATTGCCATATCTCACACCGAGGTAAAAATTTTAAAATTTCAGTTTTTTAATACTTGTTAATTTTTTAATTTCCACATACTGTACATGTTAGTTCACTAGTGTTATCTACGGTCTAATATTTACAATTATTAAACTTGCAGATGCCAGATCCTTCACGGGGGAAAGCAGTGATGGAGGTAGGATCTATGGTCCTATCAACCGAGGAAATATATGGGCAGATGCCAGATCCTTCATGAGGGAAAGCAGTGATGGAGGTAAACATTTTAAACATTTAAAAAATGTCATTTTTTAAATACATGTATGTTCGTTGAATCATGCATGTCTAACTACATGAACTCTTGTTGAATATAGGCACCAACCGAAACACGTGGACCATTTCCTGGAGTTGTATCTCCTAATAGGCCATATGTGAACAAGGGTTAAGTGTATATGAGACGGCTTACTCCTAGAAAGAGTCAAGTTGTCCATGACCATGGAGATATTGATACCATGGTAATTTGTATATCCTTCGTTGATATTTCTTGGTTAAATTGAAATCCAGTGCATAAAATGTTTTGTTAATGTTTGATTTGCATGTTTACTATATCAGGAACCAGAGTTTACTATTGAAAACATTGCAGGGATGGTTGATGCAGTAGTTAGTGCTACATCTACAATGGCAACAAGTCACACAGAGGTACAACTATTTCAACATGATCGTTACATAGTTTATTATTTTTGGCGTATGTTTATTCATGCATGTCTAACTATTTCAACATTTGGTGATTGTAGCCACCAGTAGCAAGAGTTATTGATGCAACAGTCAATGTGGTATCTGCAATAACAACAAGCCACACAGAGGTACAACTATTTGAACATGATATAGACATAGTATGTTATTGTTGTCTATTGTTTATTCATGCACATTTCTAACTATTTCAAGATTTTGTGATTGCAGCCACCACCACCACCACCAGTTCCTACCCCCTTTGGTTTGACCATGGATGCGACCATCCTTCATTTTCAACCAATAGCTCCATCTACTACACAAGAAACACAATCCCCTTTGTCATAGTCTCTCACTGAGGTGAGATGTCCATTAATGAACAATTGTTTCATGCAATGTCCATTAACATTTTCATAATTTTTGAGTTAATTTAGATATAGTATTTTATTGAGCTAATGTATTAGTACATAGTTAGTTAAATTTAACAATTGATATTTAATTTGCAAGATCCATAGATGCACACTGGTCCTATAGTTGTGCCTACAGGATCACCCTTGAGAAAGAACAAGAGGAAGCTTGAGTTTTGATGTGTCTTATGGGATATGTACATTTCAATACATGTACATGTGGCTTGGACAGTTTTGGATACATGTACTTTTGGAGACATGTACATTGACATTTCACTTACATGTACATGTGGCTTGGATAGTTTTGGATACATGTACATGTGGCTTGGATAGTCTTGGATAGTTGTGGAGACACATGTACTTCTGGTTACTTTTGGATATATATGTACTTTTGGATACTTTTGGATATATATGTACTTTTGGAGACATGTACATTGACATTTCAGTTATAAATGAATGATACATTTCACTTTCAATTTTTTCTTTGGTTTCCACATGTTCTTGTGTCAATCTATTGTATTGATTTGTGTGGATAAGATATTACTTATGAATGCACTATGTCAAAAGAAAAAACTATTATATTTAAAGGTTTCGATGATCTCAATACATGCACACTAAATTCAAAGTTCTTACTTGTGTAATTTAATAAATATAAGTGCAATACAATGTATTTCAAGGTTTCAATGAACTCACTACTTGCACACCAATTGGATATATCTAATTAAACATTGTGAGTTTGGATTCATTAAATTACAAGTTAAGTCAATGCTCAAGTGTAATTTAATAAAAATAAGTGCAATACATGCTTCACATTTCATCAACAACCAACAACACTATTCAACAAACCTCATGCACCCAATGACTAATCACACAGCATTAAAGGAACTACAATAGAATCCAAATACTTAGAACCAACTTTGTGAATCAACATGATTTGAAGCATAAGTCCACCGGATTTGAAAAAGTTCAATTTGACATTAGATTCATTCTGAATTGAGTTGTGATAGTAAGATAAGATTAGGGTTAGGATTAGGGTTTCCTTGGTAGGGTTATGGTTATGGGCCATGCATGTTAAACAATAAACCCTAGTTAGGGATAGGGTTTTCCAAGTTTGGCCTTCGTTGGCATGAAATGCATTGTCCAGCTTTGGCTCTCATTGGTGTGACTGCATTGTCCCTACTGAGCGAAACCCTAGCTTTAGAAACCATCGTAGACAGAGGTCATAGGGAAATAGACAGGAGGGAGAGGCCCCCCCCTAGATAAAATCCCATGTCACAAATCCAACGGAATTGACGATTCATTGATCGGAGGCCCGAGCATTCATCTATGGTGATTTGAAGGTCACCTCCAAATACCATTCAGGGACACCTAGTGGACTTATGCTCGGTGCACAAAAAACCTCACAGAGCCGCAATTTTGAATTCAGCCAAATCCTACTAGAGTGTTTGGGCATGGGAAATATGGAAACCCCAACTGCATCCCCACCATCCATGGCTTTCCAGCTTTGGCCCTCGTTGGCATGACTGCATTATCCCCTACTGAGCGAAACCCTAGCTTCAGAAACCACCGTAGATGGAGGTCATCAGGAAATGGACAGGAGGGAGAGCCCCCCCCCTAGCTAAAATCTCACATCCTGAATCCAACGGAATCGATGGTTCATCGATCGAAGGCTCGAGCATCGATTTATGGCGAGTTGCAGGTGACCTACAGATGTTAAATTTTCATATGCTAAGCTAGATCATTAGTATTTCATTTCGTGTTCATAACAAAAGCATATAAATAGGATCACTGAAAGATAGACAAGCACAACCATACAAAAGGAGCACAAAGATTTATCCTGGGAAAACCCTAAAGGGAAAAACCCAGCAAAATCTTCCTCAATATAGATGCCCCAAAACAATAAAAGGTTAAACCAACAAGGAGATCAAAGTCTGATCCTCCTCCTTCTCCAGCTACTCTTCTCTTCTACACTAATGCACTATACAAGTGAGAGTGTGTGTTCCAAATGAGGATCACTACACCTCTATTTATATTCATCCATTCACTTAAGTTAACTCATCTGTCATGTAGGCTTGAGTTAATCATGTAGGCTCGAGTTACACATGTAGGCTCAAGTAACCACACTGGGGTGCTAATGACCCACCTTTACAATTAGAGGGGACTGCCTCATGACTCTTATTAGTTCTTCCAATTAGGAGCATCAAGGTACAAAGTAATACAAGTGGTTCTCTTGGTAGGACCATCGGGGACCACAAAGAAATACATATAGAATATTCTTTGAAGTTACAATATTTCAATACTCCCCCTTAACGAGAAGGGTATTCTATAACAACATCAACAACAACAACAATAGGAGAGAGATAGAGGACATCATCAACATCATCAGGTTTATACATCTATAAATCATTGGAAGATTTTCAACATCATGTAGTCTTCAACTTCAATCTTTAGTCTTCAACATCATTAGTACTTTGACTACTTCGATCAGCAACATCTTCAGCATCTTGATTCTTTAATAAGCAGCAACATATTCAGCACTTTGACCTTTCGATCAGCAACATCAACATCATCTTCAGCACTTTGACCTTTCGATTAGCAACATCATCTTCAACACTTTGACCTTTCGATAGGCAACATCTTCTTCAGCACTTTGATCTTTCGATCAGCAACAACATCATCATCATACTCTAATCTTTCGATTAGAAACATCATCATGAAAATATCATCAAAACATCAACATCATCATCATCAAAATATCAGCATCAAAATATCATCATCATCATACTATGATCTTTCAATCAGAATCATCATTATCATCAGCCTATGATCTTTCAATTAGAAACATCATCAAGCGAACATCATCATACTCTAACATCAACTCATCATCATATTCTGATCTATCGATCAATACATCATCATCATCATCATCATCATCAGGATCTCATCATAATCACATTCTGATCTTTCGATCAGAAACATCATCATCATCATCACATTCTGATCTTTCGAACAGAAAACATCATCATCAGCAGTAGCATCATAATCATAAGCAACTTCTGATCTTCCGATCAGAAAACATCATCATCATCATATTCTGGTCTTTCGATCAGAGAAACTCATCATCAGAAACTTCTGATCTTTCGATCAGAGAAACATCATCATCATCATATTCTGATCTTTCGATCAGAGAACATCATCATCGTTAGCAACAACATCATCATCATATTCTAATCTTTCAATCAGAGAACATCATCATCAGCAGCAACTTCTGATCTTTCGATCAGAGAAACATCATCATCATCATATTTTGATCTTTTGATCAGAGAACATCATCATCAACATCAACAGCATCATCATCATATTCTGATCTTTTAATCAGAGAACATCATCATCATCAGCAACTTCTGATCTTTCGATTAGAGAACATCATCATCATCATCACACTTTGATCTTTTGATTAGTACGGCATCATCATCATCAGCAACAACCTGCAATCCACAACTCAAAGACAAAAATTCTTTGGATCACTTTTGGACTTAAAGTCCAGGGATGATAAAATCCCACCACATTCTCGACAACCGAAGTTACCGGATTGATTACGGGAGAATCAGTCCCTATCACTTTAGGACTAAGTCCAAGGACGATGCAATCCTACCACATTGTTCAGGACCGAAGCCACCGGATTGATTACAGGAGAATCAGTCCCTATCACTTTAGGACTATGTCCAAGGATGATGCAATCCTACCACATTCTTGAGGACTGAAGCCACCGGATTGATTATAGGAGAATCAGTCCCTATCACTTTAGGACTATGTCCAAGGATGATGCAATCCTACCACATTCTCAAGGACCGAAGCCACCCGATTGATTACGGGAGAATAATTCCCTATCACTTTAGGACTATGTCCAAGGATGATGCAATCCTACCACATTCTTGAGGACCAAATTCATCGTATCTATTATGGATAGATGTCCCAGGATGATACAATCCCTCTTCATTCTCAAAGACCGAGGTCTCCGGATCACTTTAGGGTAAGTGCCCAGGGATGATACAATCCCACCATGTTCTCAAGGACTGAGGCCACTGGATCTATTGTGGACAGATGTCTCAGGATGATACAATCCCTTTTCATTCTTGAGGACTGAGGTCTCCGGATCACTTTAGGGAAAATGCCAAGGGATGATACAATCCTACTACAACATCACTACTCCCCCTTTTGAGGAAGGTCTTTCCGAACAACACCAAGCTTGTCTCGAAAGTTTTCAAACTCTACTCGAGGCAGAGGCTTTGTCAGTACATCATCTTCCAAACCATCATCATCTATATCTTTAGTATGTGAATACTGAACTATCACCATCTGTATCTCCAATATGTGAATACTGAAAGCATCATCATCTATATCTTCAGTATAGAAATACTGAAAGCATCATCATCTTATATCTTCAGTATGTGAATACTGAAACATCGTCATCTCTATATTCAGTATAGAAATACTGAATCACCATCATCTGCATTTACAGTATCATCATCTGCATCTTATCTTGTATGTAGAAATACCGGATTTCTACGTGTTACGTCGGAACACAGGGTTCTTTGTCATCACAACTATGGTTATCTCATAGAATCATTGTAGTATCCATCTTCAAGTCAAAGAGACCTGATATCAGCTTCTGAAGCCATATGGCTTCACAACTTAGTAGAGCAATCTACTATGTATTCTGCTTCAACCGTGCTAAGAGAAACACTGGACTGTTTCCTTCTAAACCATGAACTCATAGCAGACCTCAAACAAAAGCATCTACCTAATGTGCTTTTCCTGTCTGAGATACTTCCAACCCAATCTGCATATGTGTAGCCATATAATCTATACTCATGGCTACCATCATAGTATAGACCAAAGTCTATAGTCCCTTTCAGATATCTCATCACATGTTTTGCAGCTACTAGGTGAACCCGTCTTGGTTGAACAAGATATTGACTTAAGGTGTTCACAGCAAAACAAATGTCTAGTCTGGTATTTGTTAAGTACATCAATGACCCAATGATTTGTCTGTAGTGAGTCACATCCACTAACTCTAATGAGTCATCAGCTAACAACTTCAGATTGGAGTCCATGGGTGTGGCCATGACTTTGCATTCCAACATATTGAATCTCTTCAATATCTCTACCGCATACTTTCCTTGGTTGAGAAAGATTCCTTGTGAACTTTTCCATACTTCCAGACCCAGGAAATAATGCATTAACCCAAGGTATTTCATCTCAAATTCTTCTAATAGTTTCTTCTTGCTTTCCATGATCTGTTTCTGTCAAGAATAAGTCATCCACATATAGGAAAGGTTAGGCTCGACTTTACTCTTGGAAAGTGAATCTTGAATTGTCATCACTTGTTCTTCAGAACAAGTCTCTTCCTTCTTTTCTTGTAGGAGGTTGTACAGGACCTTTCCTACAATTCAAATGCATCAGTTGCATGGTTAGAACTATTTCATAAAACATATGCATAATGACAAATTCTTATGCATCATGCAACTGTTTAGTCAATACAACATTCATCCATATCTCACATAAACTTTCTAGACGCCTTCCATCTCTACCATGACATCATTGAGATTGTGCACTAATCCAATATGTCAGCAAAGAGGTTTGATAAGTAGCAATGGAGATTTATATAGCACCATGAGCTACTTACCCATCACATGCATATTAGTAGTATACAGTCATTAATGCAAACAATCTATCATGCATAACACATCAACTGAATATAGTCAAATGTATAACAAAACAATATCATGAAATGACAATTGAATACTTATCTTTTATTTGTTTCATGGGTAGACTCCATCTTGATCATTCTTCTTTATCATCTTCTTCATTCATGAAATCATCTTATCCAAATGATAAGATGAATAAGAGGTTATTCAAGAATTGAGTTCTTCATATTCCTCATCACTTGAGGGATCTTCTTTGAATGGTGAGAGCTTGATCTTCAATTGCTCCCATCTTCTTATTCTCTTCTTATGAGTTGAGCTGAAAGTAATTACTTCCTTCTAGCATACATTATTCGCATGAATGAATCCCATGATCCTGGGAGGCCATTCAAGGTGGCTATCACCACTTCTGCATTCTCCACTTCTTCTACCACTTCAAGTTGTTCTGTATTCTGGATCTTCACATTCTTCAACTATTTTCTCAAAGCCATCTTCTGCTTTAAGTTCTTATCTTCAAATAGCTTGATAAAGGAATAAAACATCTTCAGTTTCTTTATGGAATACACTTGTGGTACAAGTTGATCCGTGATTGAATCAACAATGATCTTCTTGGCCTTGATCAAGTTCTTCTCGTGTAAGGCTTTGAGCCTCATCTCCCTCTAGAACTGGAACCTCTCTACTCATGTAGGTGTCTAATTCATTTTATTTAGAGAGATCAAATACTTCCATGCTTGGAAGTTATCAAATTCATCAAGCTCATCAACAAGCTGATGTTATAGATCACTTTGAAATGAGAACCTCAAATTCAAATATCAAAAGATTAGATCTTACCGATTTGAGGTGTCCATCCTATTTTCAGAGCTGGCTGATCTAGGGCTTGTCAGAGAAACCCTAATTTTAAAAACTTGGAATATTTTAGATCTGACTGGATATAAATATAGATATCTTCAAATGGAGCTGTCCAATGTACTCATTTTCTAAAAACAGTGGAGGGAAGCTCCCGGAACAGGAAGCCCTAGTTTTCCAATTTATTCTGCAGAAATTCCTGTCACTATCTCTGTGATATCTCTGAAATTAACGCTTCTATGTGTCTGAAATTTTGCACTGAGGTATCCTCACATGTCCCTTATCCAACACCATACGTTTCATTAGAATTGGTTTCACCAATTGGGATTTATGATTCTTTTCCCAAGGTGACCTGTTACAGGACTGTTCAGAACAGCGAAGTTGTATGGAATTCCACATGTCACTGGTTCATCTTCTGAGTCTAATATTCAGATCATAGAAATTAAAGTCTGTGGTCGTTTTGGAACATCTTCAGGAATTCCATTTGGACTTCTATATCCCAAGATATAGCAATTTTCCCTAGGTGTCCTGTTTAGGGATGAATTCTGGAAGAGGCTGGAACCCTAACTTGGAGGGATCATATCTCCCATAATATAGCGAATATGAGGCTGAATTTTGGAAAATATGTACATAAGGATTGTATCTTCGTCCTTTGCAATTTTCAACTCTTGATCCTTCTCCAATATCTAAATATAGTGAAAGTACCAAAACTTAGCAGTTTTAGAATTTAGGGTTTTTCTAGCTCGGGGTCAAACTAGGGTTTGACTTTCCTGAAGTTTCACCCAACCAAATTTCTTGATCCAGGTCTCTAAAATTATATTTTGATGAGGAAAAAAATCCTATTCTAAGATCACTCAAAAATTCCTCTTATGTATAAAGCCCTAATTTTCCACACCAAAACTGAAAATGCTCGGAATCGAATTCCGCTTCGACAGAAAGATGCGCCCTTCAATGGAGAGTCAGTCTAGCCTTATTTTCCTGATCGATTATGGATAGAGACCCAAAAAGTAAGAATCCATAGCTTCTGTAGCTGCATAATGTCTCTTTTTAGGGTGGCTCTGATACCATGATAAATTTTCATATGCTAAGCTAGATCATTAGTATTTCATTTCGAATTCATAACAAAAGAATATAAATAGGATCATTGAAAGATAGACAAGCACAACCATAAAAAAGGAACACAAAGATTTATCCTGGGAAAACCCTAAAGGTAAAAACCCAGCAAAAGCTTCCTCAATATAGATACCCCAAAAAGATAAAAGGTAAAACCAACAAGGAGATCAAAGTCTGATCATCCTCCTTCTCCGGCTACTCTTCTCTTCTCCACTAATGTGCTACACAAGTGAGAGTGTGTGTTCCGAATGAGGAGCACTACACCTCTATTTATATTCATCTGTTCACTTAAGTTAACTCATCTGTCATGTAGGCTCGAGTTAATCATGCAGGCTCGAGTTACACATGTAAGCTCAAGTAACCACACTGGGGTACTAATGACCCACCTTTACAATTAGAGGGGACTGCCTCATGACTCTTATTAGTTCTTCCAATTAGGAGCATCGGGGTACAAAGTAATACAAGTGGTTCTCCTGGTAGGACCATCAGGGACCACAAAGAAATACATATAGAATATTCTTCGAAGTTACAATATTTCAACACCAGATACCATTCAGGGACACCTGGTGGACTTGGTCCTGGTGCACAAAAAACCTCACAAAGTGAAAATTTTAAATTCTATCAACTCCTGCTAACGTGTTTGGGAATGGGAAATATGGAAATGCTAACTGCATCCCCACCATCTGTGGCTTTCTAGCTTTGGCCCTCGTTGGCGTGACTGCATTGTCCCCTACTGAGCGAAACCCTAGCTTCAGAAACCACTGTAGACGGAGGTCATCGTGCAATGGACAAGAGGGAGGGCCCCACCCCTAGCTAAAATCCCATGTCATGAATCCAACGGAATCGATGGTTCGTCGATCGGAGGCCCAAGCATCGATCTATGGAGAGTTGCAGGTCACCTCCAGATACAGTTCACGGACACTTGGTGGACTTGGGCCCAGTGCGCAAAAAACCTCACGGAGCGGCAATTTTGAATTCCGTCAACTCCTGTTAGTGTGTTTGGGCATGGGAAATATGGCAACGCCAACCACATCCCCACCATCTATGGCTTTCTAGCTTTGGCCCTCGTTGGTGTGACTGCATTGTCCCCTATTGAGTGAAACCCTAGCTTCAGAAACCACCATAGACGGAGGTCATCGGGTAATGGACAGGAGGGAGAGGCCCCCCTAGCTAAAATCCCACGTCACAAATCCAACGGAATCAATAGTTTCTCAATGGGAGGCCTGAGCATCGATCTATGGTGAGCTGCAGGTGACCTCCAGATACCGTTCAAGGACACATGCTGGACTTGGGTCTGGTGCACAAAAAACCTCATGGAGCGGTAATTTTGAATTCCATCAACTCTTGCTAGCATCTTTGGGCATGGGAAATATGGAAACGCCAACCGTATCCCCACCATCCATGGCTTTCCAGCTTTGGCCCTCGTTGGAGTGGCTGCATTGTCCCCTACTAAGCAAAACCCTAGCTTCAGAAACCATTGTAGACGAAGGTCATGGGGCAATGGATAAGAGGGAGAGCCCCCCCCCCCCCTAGCTAAAATCCCATGTCACAAATCCAATGGAATTAACGGTTCATCGATCAGAGGCCTGAGCATCAATCTATGGTGAGTTGCAGGTCACCTCTAGATACCGTTCATGGACACCTGGTGGACTTGGGCCCGATGCGCAAAAAACCTCATGGAGCGAAAATTTTGAATTCCATCAACTCCTGCTAGCATGTTTGGGCATGGGAAATATGGCAATGCCAACCGCATCCCCACCATCCGTGGCTTTCCATCTTTGGCCCTCATTGGCGTGACTGCATTGTCCCCTACTGAGCGAAACCCTAGCTTCAGAAACCACCATAGATGGAGCTCATCGGGAAATGGATAGGAGGGAAAGCCCCCCCCTAGCTAAAATCCCACGTCATGAATCCAACAGAATCGACGGTTCGTCGATCGGAGGCCTAAGCATCGATCTATGGCAAGTTGCAAGTCAACTCCAGATACCGTTCAAGGACACCTGGTGGACTTGGGCCCGGTGTGCAAAAAACCTCACGAAGCTACAATTTTGAATTATGTCAACTCCTGCTAGCGTGTTTGGGCATGGGAAATATGGAAACGCCAACTACATCCCCAATGTTTGTGGCTTTCTATGCATCAACGACTTAATGTTACTTTTGAGTTGTCGAGCTGTCATTGCTAGTATGTTGTTTTGTTTCAGGATTTTTATAATACACGATCAATGAGAAACATGAGGAAATGAGTTTATTGTTATCTTTTAATTGGAAATTAAACTCCTTAATAAAATCATATCTTTTAATTGAAAATTAAAATATCACAATTTCAAGTACACCAATGACCCAACATGTCAACCTCCCAAAATTTTCTATTATGCATATGAAACATTAACCTTTCGAAAGCATGAGAGGTTCCAAATTTTGTTTGTTTATTAAGTTTATCACTTAATATATTCACATGCATGATGTTTACCTACTTCACATGCATAATGTTAGCGCATGTTACTTTTGAATACTACATATGCATAATGTTGAAGCATGTTACTTTTGAGTTGTTTGTGTCAATATTAGTAGGTTATTTTCTTCCACTTTCAATGTTCAAAAAAACATAATCAACTAAAAAAAAAGTTAAATAAATCTCTTATTATCTTTTATTATCTTTTAAGTAGAAATTAAACTTCTCAATAAAAAAAAATGAGATGAAATTCCAACACTACTAGGCACTACCCCTTTGGCAATGGACATGCAGGTATAAGAGGTGAGTTGTCAAGAAGGAAATTATGCAAGCCTTAAAACATAAGTTTATCGTTGCGGCATCTTGTTTCCATCATCCTAGTTGTATATATTGGCTGAAAACATTGACAATATTACCTACTTAAAAATTTAGGGTTTTAGTCCTGTAAGAGAGCCTACAAAGAACTTTGATAGGTATGACCTACAGAGGTACATGTATGTATTCTAATGTTATGTATATCATGTGAATGAGATCTTGAAATGTTCATATGATTGATATATATGGTTTATTGATCATATGTAAAATTTGGCATGTTCATTAACTTGACATACAAGAGAACTTTTGGCATATTTATAAACAACATTATGGAAAATTTTGCATATCAAGAACACAAAATTGACATATTCATAAGAAACATACATGGGGAAATTAAAATTATGATACATACCTCATCATGCTAGATCCCACCTATTATCATACAACCAAGCCCTCTGGATCATCTCTTATAATGATGGTCTCCATTAGTCTCTCGTGCTTTGTATTCGGTAAGAAGTAGCATACCTTCAATGAATTTTGGCTAGGCATTGTTTGTACCTAGAGGTTTCTACCAATGATTAAGTTGGTAAAGTGATACACACTTGCACCTGGTTTGTAATCCCTGTAAACATATCCACCCTTCTTTCTTGCATTCTTGTCATGTGTAAGGCATTCACCTTTAACAACCATAGACCCAGTGGGGAAGTGGTTGTTTTCATCATCAATCATGGACATAATGAGGGTTTGCTTTCCCTCTATACAACGTGCCAACCAGTAATCACCACCCCATTCACTATCTTTTGAGGCAACCATTGCGTATATGTGTCCTGCATAGTATGATTGTAGGTATATGATCAAATATTTTTCATGTGATACAAGGCCTTTAATGTTAGTTTCAAGACTACGTAAATTTAACAAAAAAATGTTAAGGAAATGCATCATACCAGGTTGTACAAGGTCTGATACATGATCACAATCTATAGAAATAGACGAATGGTCTTCTTCCAACGGAGTCAGCTCAATAATTGCACGCTGATCAAGTGGAAGTGATATGCGATCCCATCCATCAACCTAATCCAATGACTCGCACACATCCCAGTCACCATCACAACAAGGCGGGCAAAAACAAACGAGTTTTTTGGTCCAAATCTCAAATACTTGGTAATCAGAACTTTGAACCGAATGAAAACCACGAGTCCTAGGAATTGTCTTGCATTCCCATGCATGTGAACGATCTATGTCTACCACCTCCCAAAAAAATATCTCCACATGTCTCTTTCTTGTGGATTCTACTCGCATAGTTGATTCCTCTCCCATTACTGGCGTGCACCACCTGACTATAGATTGAGCATTTCGAATAGTAGATATTGTAGATAATTTCAATTCCTCTCTTTGTAGGGTTGTTTTAACACATGCTATGGCTCCATCATGCTCTCCTTTACCATGCTTAGTCTCAAAATAGTTCCAAATATGTGGAACTTTGTAGTTTTTATGCAATGAACACAACCATTGAAATATGCGTGCATTTTTTAACTGACCAGCACATCCATCAAACCAAATCCAGTTTTGATCCATCTGTATGTTCCTGCCCTTCAAATGATCATAGAACATGATGAAGCAATGACGTACATAGTGGAAGTCATGGCACCTATCATCACTTATGTAGAAGTGATATTCCTTTAGAATTTCTCTTTGCTCTTCACTGCTATTTGGGCCATGCCTATATGTGATACGCACCATCAAGGAAACCTGCTCAGAGTGATAATACTGACTTTGGATCTCATTTTTAGGTTGCAGAGTGTAGTTCTTGACAAAATCAACAACTGAAAGTATAGTACCATGAGGATATGTATCTCTGCATATTCTAAACTTCTCATCCTGCCATCGTGCCAAATGGACATGCTGAACATATTGACGTGTATTTTCAAAAAATTCCTTGACGAAGAAACTAACTTGTACCTGTTGACACAAAATGATCTCAATATTAGGTTTTTTTGTAAGTAAGGAATGAAATGCATTTGTTCAAACATAAATTTATAGATAAATGCATGTACTTGAGATGTCACCAATTGCATTTTTTTGCTTTCTTTCCTTGGGACTATTTCATAACTAATATATTTCAAACTTTTCATGTCTGTAACCATATTCCCAAATTCATTGTCTCCAGTCTTGTGCATACATTGGCTCAATAATTCCATTTGGCAACACAGTTGGAGCAAGTTCCATCCAAACAGGATTTTGCATAGTAAGTTTGCCCCTCAGGGCTATTGTACATGATACTATGAATGAATTCTCTTAATGAGGTCGGCGGTATTGTCAAGGAGCAATCCTGCACTTGGTTAGTATGCAACACATGATGAATGTACAAAAATGTTTCATAGTGTTGAAATATTGTAACTTCGAAGAATATTCTATATGTATCTTTTTGTGGTCCTCGATGGTCCTACCGGGAGAACCACTTGTATTACATTGTACCCCGATGCTCCTAATCAGAATATATAATAAGAGTCATGAGGTAGTCCCCTCTAATTGTAAAGGTGGGTCATTAGCACCCCAGTGTGGTTACTTGAGCCTACATGTGTAACTCGAGCCGACATGATTTAACTCGAGCCTACATGTCAAATGAGTTAACTTAAGTGAACGGATGAATATAAATAGAGGTGTAGTGATCCTCATTTGGGACACACACACTCTCACTTGTGTAGCACATTAGTGGAGAAGAGAAGTAGCTGGAGAAGGAGGAGGATCAGGCTTTGATCTCCTTGCTGGTTTTATCTTTTATCTTTTTGGGCATCTATATTGACGAAGCTTTTGCTGGCTTTTTCCCTTTAGGGTTTTCCCAGGATAAATCTTTGTGTTCCCTTTTTATGGTTGTGCTTGTCTATCTTTTAGTGATCCTGTTTATATGCTTTTGTCATGAAAATGAAATGAAATACTGATGTCTTAACAAAGCATATGAAAAATTTAAAATGGTATCAGAGCTAACCTAAAAAGAAGACATTGTGCAGCTGCAGAAGCTAGGGCTTCTTACTTTTTGGGTCTCTCTCCACAATCCATCAGCAAAAGTATGCTAGGATGACTCTCCATTGAAGGGCGCATCTTTCTGTCGAAGCAGAATTCGATTACGAGCATTTTCAGTTTTTGATGTGGAATTTAGGGCTTTCTATAGAAGAATAATTTTTTAGTGAGACCAGCATAGGATTGTTCTCCTCATAAAAACTGAATTTTAGAGACCTGGATCAAGAAATTTGGTTGGGTGAAAATCTGGGAAAGTCAAACCCTAGTTTGACCCCGAGCTAGAAAAACCCTAAATACTAAATCTGCTACATTTTGGTACATTCGCTATATTCTGATATTGGTAAAGGATCAGGAGCTGCAAATTTCAGGGGCTGAAGATCAAATCCTGATGAACACTATCTCCAAAATCCATCCTCAGATTCGCTGTATTCCAAGAGATATGTTCTCTCCAAGTTAGGGTTCCAGCCTCTTCCAAAATTCATCCCTAAACAAGACACCTGGGACGAATTGCAATATCTTGGGATACAGAGGTCCAAATGGAATTCCTAAAGATTTTCTAGAAAGAGAATAGAATTTAATTTTGGTGGTCCAAATATCAGACTCAGAAGATGAAACAGTGACACGTGGCATGCCATACAACTTCACTATTCTGAACAGTCATGTAACAGGTCACCTTGGGAAAAGGATCATAAATCCCAAATGGTGAAACCAATTCTGATGAAACCTACAGTGTTGGATCAGGGACATGTGAGGTTACCTCAGTACAAAATTTCAGACACATAGGAGCAAAAATTTCAGAGATATCATAGAAACAGTATCAGGCATTTCTGCTGAAGAAATTGGAAAATTAGGGCTTCCTGTTCCGGGAGCTTCCCTCCACTGTTTTCAGAAATGGAGTACATTGGAGAGATCCATTTGAATAGATATAGCCAATCAGATCTGAAATATTCCAAGTTTTTGAAATTGGGGTTTCTGTGACAAACCCTAGATCAGCCAGCTCCGGAACCAGGACGGACACCTCAAATCGGTAAGATCTAATCCTTTGCTATGTTCATTTGAGGTTCTCATTTCAAAGTGATCTATGACATCAGCTTGATGATAATCTTGGTGAAGTTGACAACTTCCAAGCCTAGAAGTATATGATCTCTCTAAAGAAAATGGATTGGACACCTACATGAGCATAGAGGTTCCAGTTTTAGAGGGAGATGAGGCTAGAAGCCTTTCTCAAGAAGAACTTGGTCAAATCCCAGAAGATCATTGATGATTTAGTTACGAATCAACTTGTACTACAAGTGTCTTTTCTAAAGACGTCGATGAGTTTTGATTCCTTGACCAAGCTATTTGAAGGGAAGAACATATATCGGAATATGACCTTAAGAAATTGGCTGAAGAATATGAAGATCCAGAATGCAGAGACCATGTAGTCATAAGGATCTCTCAAATCAAAGGACAACTTCAAGCGGGGAAAGAAGAAGTGAAGAATGCAGAAGTGGTGATGGCTACCTTGAATGGCTTTCCAGGATTATGGAATTCATTCATTCAAGAAATGTGTTCTAGAAAGAAGGAGTTACTTTTAGTAGACTTTGGGAAGAAGAAGAAGCTCATCTCTGAAGATCAAGCTCTTATCTTCCAAAGAAGATCCCTCAATCAATGAGGAATATGAATATCTCAACTCTTGAAGAACTGCTTATCCACCTCAGCATTTGGATAAGAAATGATGCTATCATGAATGAAGAAGATGATGAAGCTGAAGACTCAAGAAGGAGTATACCCATGAAACAAATAAAAGATAAGTATTCAATTGTCATTTCATGATATTGTTTTGTTATACATTTGATTATATTCAGTTGATGTGTTATGCATGATAGAATGTTTGCATTAATGACTGTATACTTCTGATATGCATGTGATGGGTAAGTAGCTCATGGTGCTATACAACTCTCCATTGCTAGTTATCAAACCTCTTTGCTGACATATTAGATTAGTGCACAATCTCAATAATGTCATGGTGGAGATGGAAGGCATCTAGAAAGTTTATAAATGTTGTATTGACTAAACAATTGCATGATGCATAAGAATTTGTTGTTATGAATATGTTTTATGAAATAGTTCTAACCATGCAACTGATGCATTTGAATTGTAGGAAAGGTCATGTACAACCTCCTACAAGAAAATAAGGATGAGACTTGTTCCAAAGAACAAGTGATGACAATTCAAGATCCACTCCAATAAACATGAATCTAAAGCTCCTAGGGTCAGAGATACCATGACGAAAGAAAGAGCTTCAGAGAGTGGTAGATCCACCTTGAAGGATGAAGACCACCATGGGTACAAGAGATAACTCAAGATGAAGAAAAGAATTCTATGATCAAAGAATAATAGTTGATCATGGGGAATGATGTATACGATATGATGGAACAAGTGTACAAAGCAAGGTTCGTGATTCTCCCCAGAAAGAATAGACTATGACATGACATACTCTATTGACCAGTATATATCAACCATAGAACCACCTGAACAGAATGAAGAGGGAAGATGATACTCCACTTCAGGGGGAGTGACTAGAGAAAATTATATCTAAGTTCGACATGGTACAACATGATGGATAGCTTTGTGATGGATCGAGACTTTACCAAGAGTAAAGTGGGTTCCAACCTTCAAGGTTGAATGCAGAAGACTAGGATATGTTGATGACCTGAGAAGACAAACTCATAGAAGATGTTGTGATACTAGAATGATAAATGTGGTATCTTCCAAATGGATTTGCAAGAGAAGATATGTTGCTGATAGAAGTAAGGTAAGAATTGTGGCTAGAGGTTTCTATCAGAAAGAGGGAATTAATTCTGAAGAGACACTTACTCCAGGAAGCAAGGTACATTTCCTTCAAAACTATCATGGTAGTTTCTTCCATGATGAAGTAAATACAAGCCTTCCTTAATGGTATGATTGAGGAAGATTTTTACATCGAATAGTCATGAGGATTTGAAGTTGAAGACAGAAGGAATCAAGTATGCAAGTTGAAGAAGGCCCTCTATGGCCTGAAGCAAGCTCCCAGAGCTTGGTATGGAAGAATAGATAGTTTCCTGATGAGCATGGGATTTTCCAAGAGTAAAATTGATCCTAACCTTTCCTACAAGGTTGTATAATATGTACCTATCATTATATTACTATATGTGGATGACTTATTCTTGACAGGGAATGAGAAACAGATCATGGAAAGCAAGAAGAAACTAGCAGAATAATTTGAGATGAAAGACCTTGGGTTAATGCATTATTTCCTAGGTCTGGAAGTATGGCAAAGTTCAGAAGGAATCTTTCTCAACCAGGGAAAGTATGTGGTAGAGATATTGAAGAGATTCAATATGTTGAAATGCAAAGTCATGGCCACACCAATGGACTCCAACCTGAAGCTGTTAGCTGATGACTCATTAGAGTTAGTGGATGTGACTCACTACAGACAAATCATTGGGTCATTGATGTACTTAACAAATACCAGACCAGACATTTGTTTTGTTGTGAACACCTTAAGTCAATATCTTGTTCAACCAAGATGAGTTCACCTAGTAGCTGCAAAACATGTGATGAGATATCTAAAAGGGACTATAGACTTTGGTCTATACTATGATGGTACCCATGAGTATAGATTGTATGGCTACACAGATGTAGATTGGGATGGAAGTATCTCAGACAGGAAAAGCACATCAAGTATATGATTTTGTTTGAGGTTTGCTATGAGTTCATGGTTTAGTAGGAAACAGTCCAGTGTTTCTCTTAGCACGGTTAAAGCAGAATACATAGCAGATTGCTCTACTAAGTTGTGAAGCCATATGGCTTCAAAAGCTGATATCAGGTCTCTTTGAATTGAAGATAGACACAACAATGATTATATGTGATAACCACAGTTGTGATGTCAAAGAACCCTGTGTTCCACATAACACGTAGAAATCCGGTATTTCTACATACAAGATAAGATGAAGATAATGATATTGTAGATGCAGATGATGGTGATTTAGTATTTCTATACTGAATATAGAGATGATGATGTTTCAGTATTCCCATATTGAAGATATAGATTATGATGATTTCAGTATTCCCATACTGAAGATATAGATGATATTTCAGTATTTACATATTGTAGATATAGATGATGGTGATTCCGTATTTCTATACTAAATATAGAGATGATGATAATTTCAGTATTTCTATACTGAAGATATAGATGATGATGCTTTTAGTATTCACATACTAGAAATACAGATTGTGATAGATCAATATTCAAATATTGAAGATGTAGATGATGATGGTTTGGATGATGATGTACTGACGAAGGCTCTGCCTCGAGTAGAGTTCAAACACTTTCGAGACAAGCTTGGTGTTGTTCAGAAAGACCTTCCTCGAAAGGGGGAGTAGTGATGTTGCAGTGGGATTGTATCATCCCTAGGAATTTACCCTAAAGTGATCCGGAGACCTCGGTCCTCGAGAATGAAGAGGGATTGTATCATCCTGGGACATCTATCCACAATAGATCCGGTGACCTCGGTCCTCGAGAACGTGGTGGGATTGTATCATCCCTAGGCACTTGCCCTAAAGTGATCTGGAGACCTCGGTCTTCGAGAATGAAGAGGGATTGTATCATCCCGGG
>LPNX010434262.1:0-47713 GCA_001517045.1 Pseudotsuga menziesii
AAATTAATAACATTAGCTAATCAGTGTTTAACGATTGTATTAACATATATTTATGCTATTTTTAAAAGTTTAAAATTTTTCGAATTTTTGGGGTTTTGACAATGCACATTGGGACACCATTCATAACAAAAAATATATATATATTTTATATCATTTGTTTGGGTTTTTGTATAATTTTGAAATAGATAGCTAAAAAAAAATTGTATGCAAATTCATTAACACCTTTTTTCAATGATGCAGACATAGGATCCATATGACTAGCATGGAACACTCAACTTATGCATGGATATCAAGGTGACTAACCCGCTGAAGATTCCAAGTGAGTACTTTATTCAATGTAGTCAAACCTTGAGGGGTTTACCCTTGGAATACCAATTACATATATTGAGGACATCTTGAAGGGGTTACATAGGTAGGTGTTTGGAGTGCCATGAGCATCAGTCTGAATATTCTGATGAATGAACACTACTATAGTATAATAACATGGAGCCCATGATGGGTCATAGGTTTGAGATGTATCATTTGTATAAAATTTTGTATTATGTGGTCCTCTATAAGCATCATAGTGGGATAGGGTGCCCAGTTTTGTATATTATTCTACATGTTTTGTACTTTATGTAAAAAAAATTATGATTTATTAATAGATTTCCAACCTTATATATGAAAATGTGTTTTCTCTTCATGGAATTGACATAAGTGCTTTATTTTTTTCATGTTAATGTGATAAATGCCAATATAATTCATAATTAACTAATGCATCATATACCTAATTAAAAATCCTCAAAACATGAATATAAGTAATAAATTCAAAATAATGTGTGAGAAATTGCACCCATAAACATTTCTATAGAAGCATAGGACCGTTAACACAATATATGCCATTAAGCTATGACACTACCAACTATTAATCTAGGTAAATTATCAAATATTGTATTCCATGTGAGAAATATAATAGTAACTCAATTATTGCATTATATTCGATGATATTATTGGTCACCAGTCCAAGATATGCTCATGAGTTTTCTTGTGGGAGAGTAAATCACCCAAACAACATAGGAAATATTTGTGTTAAAACTAGAACCATATGCAAATCCCACAAATAACAGTATGTTTGATGAAATCTACCAATAAATAACAAAGCATGATGAGCAATGAGTAAAAAGGAAATTAAAAAATCAAAAGCAAAGGAAAGAAAACTACTTACAAAACAACAAGTGTAGGGGCATTGCTGCCTACGTGTAATACCTATTTAAATAGAGCACATTGTGGGGCTCCTTCAACACATTTCATTCATAATATTTAAATTCATAATCCCCATTATGAACGTCTTCCTTCACTATGTAAGGACCAATCCACATATACTTAATTTTACCTAACCCTAAGTCATAATGGTCTTGGTCATAAACAAGCACCATGTCTTCTCCTGAGAAGATTCAAGGAAAGATTGATTTATCATACTAATATTTAAAACATTTCTTGTGTGACCCTGTCACGGTATCCACATATCTAAATTCTCATTGAGTTATTTTGAACAAATGAACTATCTTCTAACGTGACTGTGTTAGGTAAGAGTTCTATGTCTAGTTTAAATGAAGGAATTTCACATCAATTGGTAGAATATATTATATTCCATTGTACAAGTTGAAAAAGTGTGAACCTCGTGGTAGTATTAAATGAAGTCCAATATGCCCAAATTGTTGGATATAACATAATTTGATAGTTAGATATACTCTTGATAACTAGTTGGAGAATGATTTGCAAGGACTTATTGACAACCTTTATTTGTCTATTCGCTTGTGGATAGTATGGGAACAAGTGTTCTTGCTAGAATCCTAGATTGGTTGCTAATTATGCCATCATCATATAGTGAAAGTGTCTACTAATTATGTAGATCTTGACAAATATGGGGATTGTTTGTTTATTATCTACCTCTATTAAGCAAGGAAGATGATTTTAGAATATTCTCTTGTAGGGCTCCTGAGGTTTTAATTTCAATTTATCATTAAATGGGAAAGGTAGGCCATGACTAATCATTGTGCGTATATATGTAAGGAAATCCTTAATGGGTTTCTTTATTTCTACTACCATTTTTATAGGTGATTCTACAACTATTGTATTTGTTATGTTAATGCACGTCTCTATGTCCATGTACACAAAGGTCCTATCTCTAATCCCCAATAATTATAGGGACTATGTAGAGAGTTTATTCATTACCCCTTTTGCTACTTTTGTTGTATTGTGTTTAAGTTGTACCTCTTTTTCTTTGTTGTTAAGGTGCTTGGTGACTTTTTTTTATGTAAATCATCAAACTCTAGGTATAATTGGAGGTGACCTCTTAACGATGGAAAATAAATGAATATATATATACGTAGATTATATTCTTACTCTTCCTATAGGTTATTACCATTCTATATTTATTTATAGCTTCTTCAATACTTTTCCTCTATGTTTATATATATTCGTTGATCTTGGCCACCTCCTTCTTATCCTCATGCCACTTTTTCTCTAACTCATTAAATTTCTTTCCTTGTTTCTTGAATTTCTATTTCCTTTAGCTAGCTAGGATCATGTTTGTTACAGCCTTCATAATGTTGTCCCCTAATTTTTCCCTCCATTATACTACATCCCATTTCAATTGATCAAATTGTTGTTGCAACTATGATACTTCTTTCATTGATGGGGTGGCTAGTTGGTTGAACAAGCTAGTGTTTTCTCCTTGAAAGCCTCTATGATATCATATTATGGAGAGTTGATTATGGAATTGTCCTATTCAAGTTTGAATGTCATATCTATTTCATTTCTTTAAACAACCTCCCAATCAACAGATATATTTTCCATTACTTGAGTGACTTGAAAAGCATGGGCCATCCTAAAAATCTCTAGTTATTTTATTTTTTCATGGTTTTCTTGCAATAAATGGCCTCAATTAATTCACGCTTCCCTTTTCCAATGGAAATCGAGCTAGCTTGTGTTTTTTTTCTTCCTTCAATTCTTTCACTCTAGAGCTCAAGAATTGGTCCCTTATATTGATGGAATCCAATTGTTTCTTATAATTCTCACAGGAGGAGGTAACCTTGAGTTATTTTTTATAAACTATGCTACTTGACCCATGCATCATTGAGGAATCTCCCTCATGTGGAATACATGTTGTCTCAAATGTGGCTTAAAGAGCTCTCCAGTCTCGTGATTTCATCTCCCCGTATGTTTTATGACACATAGGATCTAGTATGATAACCACAAATTGCCCTATTTTTTCATTGTACATGGAAATATCATTGCTTGTCACAAGTCTCCTTGGGTTATATTACATTATCCCATGAGGTTTGATGCCTAGTTTTATGAGAAGAGAACATAGTGGGTGCATTAGTTGCTCCAAAATTTGTACCAACTAATATTATAAAATATTTAAAAGAAGAGGGATAGGGTAGTGTGTGAGGTGAAGAAAATCCTCTTGGTGGGAAATGTTGGACCCATGGACTTCCTATTATGCATTTTTAAATCACTCTATAACCTCGTTCCCTATATCCTTTTATTATCCTTTGTTGGGGGGTTCCACCCTAGCCCTCTTCTGCTTGGGATATTCTTGACTTTGCTCCACTTCAACCTTCCTCGTCCCAACTTGCTAGAGAGAATTAAGGACACTGACTGAAGTGTAGACACCTCCAGATGTCTCTAACGTATCAATTACTTCATGTTGGTTTATGGATGCCTCCTCCTCTTCATTAGTCAAATTTACCAAAATGTCTTCCATTTCTTGTGTAGGTTGTTCAAATGTTGATTTTTCTACACTAGCTATCAGAATTGAGGTCCCAAGTTGGAAACCAGGGGTGTAATTTTCATGCACCTAATAGCTACTCGAGGGGACCTAATATGGGGGAGGCATGTCTTGAAATATTGGTTAAAATTGTTGAGAAATGTGGGTAGAAGGAGTAAAGGTTGAGAGCATACCTACCTTTTTATGAGGGGAATACTTGTATGTGCTCTTATCCCTATCACTTTTGGACTTTCTTATAACCTTATAGACTCTCTGATACCTTTTCATTCTTTTCCCAAACCCCCTTCACTTGATGTCATGTCCCCATCCCAATGAGACTACTAGTTAATATTGTTTCACCAACCTACCGGTTACTACGTTGGGGTGGAGGCATTAAATCTTACAATAAGGGAGATATGAGACCCAAGAGAAACTTATTTTACCATATACACATTAAATTGGGTCATATAAATAATAAATGTGGAGAAAATAAAGTGGCATTGCTTCATGAAGACACTTGGAGGTTCATGGAGACTTTGGGTGGCTAGATTCCTCCTTACACTTGTCATGACCAACGCCAAATTTGAAATTATGAGGAATGGAATGTTCTTGGAAGGTGAAGAGGTGTAAATTAAAATTTCATGATCCCAATTATTTTAATGGGTGAAGAGGAGTAACTCCCCACATAAGAGGAAGAGACTAGGAAGAAACTATGTACCACTTGGAGAGAGATTTCATGTGTTATATGACAACAATGATGGAAGATTATATGAAAAAATAAGACCTGATTGTATACCTATGACAATATGACATGTCATGGATAAAAATATCCACCAAGAGGGCGCACTTGGAGGTTGGTGGCAGCAATTCGAAATTGGAGGAAGATTGAGAGATGAGGAGAAGGAAAAGTGTCATAGGGGTTATTAAACATCAAGGATGAGTTGGAGGAATCCTATGGGAGTGAATTCGACCTTGGATAACCTTATGAGAGTTACAAAAATATGTCATGAGGAATAATAATTCTTTTTTATAATTTGATCATTTTCCTTTGGCATTTGGAAAGCACTAGCTTGTCCATTGCATTGTGAGTGCTCACTCTCCCTACTAGTGAGCCAATTTTGAGGGAGTTAGATTCTCATCCAAATTGGTTGTTGGAGAGGAAAACCTGAGATATTATTTGGATCTTAATTGATTTTTTTTATTTCATATATGAGGATGATATAGTTTGATATCTATCTCTTTCCCCATTCTCTCATTCCCTACCTCTCAATTCCCATGTTTCCACATGAAGGCGCACTAGTGTGAATGATGCTTGCACTTCATTGATTTCAGTTGATTCCAAAGAATGGGTGAATTATTTTTTTCTCTGTAATATATTCCTATTACTCTCTGTAAGTCGAATTAGCAGAAATACATATGCAAAAATTCCCACTTTTCCAAGCTATAGTTTGACTAGTTTCCATGTATTGGTTTCCATTTTAAAGGAGTTGTGTTGAGGGGTTGATCTGATGTTAAATTCTGTTGAGTAGGATATTTATGTTATGTTTATGGTCTATAATCTTGATTCTCTATTCTGAATAATTTCATGTTCATTTTATGAGTCAAAGTTAAGCTATCACTGTCATTTCCCTTAAGCAATAGCACTGAAAATATGCATTCGAATGTGAATCATTATAACTCTATTTGAATAAATTATTTCCATGCATTGACATTAACTGAAGTCTAATATAATTACCCATGCTCTTTTTTTCAATTTTGGAGGGTCGCACATGAGTTGGGAATCCATTTATGCTCACACCCTAGGGGGAATTTAACCATAATTTACTAGTCATTTTCCCATTTTTTCCAATGATACCAAATAGAGTTAAATATATATATATAATTTTATAAAATGACCATAGATTCCATTGAGTAGTACCAATACTCACTATATCATTCTCTACCAAATTTGAGACCCTCTTGTGCCATTCGAGGCCCCTATAGTCAAGACTAGTCAATACAATTTTGCCCCAAGTTGTGCCTTTGTTGGGAAATTTTATTTTGGGTCATTACAGTGGTATCAAAGCATGATATTAAAACATGTTTTATTTCTCTATTCATTTTTCCTTATTATTATCTCCATCCTTTAGAAACTTATACTAGAGACATTAACAGTGGAAGAGAAGAGGGTGAAGAAGTTAACTCTAAGTACGAGGAGATTAGGAAAAAACTAGGATTCAAAGATATGGGGGATAAGGAAGATAATGAGGACCTTAAAACATTCATGAATACAACTCTTGAAAATATGACCAAACATTTTAATCAATGGTTCAAATTTTTGGCTAGTCAACTTGGGGGCAAGTCAACACCCAAGAGTAGTAATAATACACCTCATGATGCGAAGAATACCAATGGGGAAGCTATTTTTTCAAAACCTGGACCTCATAAGATACCCCATGAATTCAATAATCAGAATGGACCTGCAATTCCTAAGTTTTTAGAGTCCAAATAGGGACCTTACACTACTTATGAGGTGAAGGAAGCAACAAATGGTTGGCAGCAACTAAGTGATGAATGTAGGAAAGTCCTACCTTTCGATCAGTTCATCAGGGAATCTATCCAGTTTAAGAAAGGAGGAAGTGGGAGTAGGGAACCTCCTCTTAATCACGAATTAAATTATACCATGGGAAAAGAAACTATTCCTTCCTTTGATGGTTCTTCTCAAATGTCTGTTAGTGCTTGGTTACAAAAATTAAGTGTGTATTTCGAGTTAAATCCTATGGTTGAAGAAGATGCATTGAAAATTGTCATTTTACATCTTAAAGGGGAAGCTAGTGATTGGTGGTTCCATGGTATTATAACCTTGGGACATGATCATATTTTATATTATGAGAGCTTACCCAATGCATTAATGGATAGATTTGAGAGGAAAGACCCTGGACTTCCTTTCAAAGAACTAACACAATTGAAGCAAGTTGGAACTCCTGGAGCATATATGTTAGAATTTCAAAAGATTTTAGTAATGGATTATGTTGTATCTATGGCTAGTTTGGTTTTACTATTTACTAAAGGATTGATAGACCCTTTGAGAGGGCTCGCGAAATCCCACAAGCCAGCTACATTGAAGGATGCCATGATTTTGACAAGAGACTTGTAGAATGTGTTGCCAAAAAACAAAAACCCCCCTAAGCCTAATTTCCCTTCCAAATTAAAGTAAGGTAAGAAACCATGGAAAAAGGACTCCTTTTCCAAAGATAATAAGGGAGGTCCAAGCAAAGAAGAACTCAGAAGAAAGAAACTATGCTTCACATGTCAACAACCTTGGGTTTTGGGACATAAGTGTGCAAAGGGGAAGACACGCTACATTGAAGTTTTCTCTAGAGATGAGGGAGATGGAGAGGAGGAAGAATAACAACTTACAGCCCAAGAGTATGGGTATGAAACAATATAATAAGAACATCCCACCCCTGAGACAGGAAAAAATGCAGTACTTCCAAGTGTACCTAGATTTCACACCCTTAGGCTTGAGGGTAACATACAAGGCCAAAAGGTTACGGTCCTAGTGGATGGAGGAGCCACTCATAAATTCATATATGCAACCTTGGTGGAGAGGAAAAAGTTAAAAAATGAAACTTTTTAATGTTTCATAGTCATCATTCTAGGTAGCAATTCTATGGACTGCACTAAATGGATTCCAAAACTCCAAGTTATTATAGAAAATCATAATATTATATGGCAATTTCTATGTAGTGAATGTGGCTGATACAAATGTGGTTTTGGCAGTCCAATGGTTGGATTATCTAGGGGAGCATATAGTGAACTATCAATCCCATGAAATGAGGTTCAAAAATTCGGATGGGAAACCCATATTGTTGAGATGAATGCATTCTTACCCAAATCAATTGGTGTCCTCTCATAGTATGTGGTCTATATTGAGGCATGGTGACATAGAATGGGTTGTTGAATTTTTTATTACATATTCTAAGCCTCACTTGAAGGTTTCCAAGCATTCTAAGGAGATAGAACATTTATTGAGTAAGTATGAAAGGGTTTTTGGAGACCTTCCCCCAAGGGGACCACCAGACATAGGGGTGGAACATACCATTGAGCTAGAGATAGGAACCCAACCTATCAAATGCATCCCTATAGGAATCCCAAAAGTATTCTAGATGATATTGAGGAGGCCATTAAATAATTTTTGGATTTGGGTCACATAAGGCCTAGTTCAATCCCATGTGCTTCTTCAGTTGTTATGGTAAAGAAAAAGGATGGAACTTTGAGGATGTGCATTGATTTTAGAGATTTGAATAAGAAGACAGTGAAGAATAGATATCCCATCTGAAGGATTGATGAGCTCCATGGATCCAAGTTATTCTCAAAGATTGACCTTAGATCTGGTTATCATCAAATTCGAATGAAGGAAGAAGACATACCAAAGACTACTTTCATGTGCAACTATGGTAACTTTGAGTTTGTTGGCATGCCCTTTGGCTTGAAAAATTCTCCTGTCACATTCCAATCATGCATGAAAAATATCTTCCACAAGAAAATTCGTAAGTTTGTACTAGTTTTATTTGATGACATTCTTATTTACAGTAAAACATGGAAGGAACATTTGCATAATCTAGAAGTTGTATTAAAAATTCCGCATGATCAATCTTTGTTTTCTAAGTTGTTAAAATGTGAGTTTGGTTAGACAAAAATCTTGTATCTTGGACATATCATTATTCAAGATGGTGTGAAGGTGGATATGGAAAAAATAAAAGCCATTATTGAATGGCCTCGTCCCAAAAATCCCATTGAATTGAGAGGATTCATTAGAGTTTGTCCTACTATAGAAATTTTGAGAATGGGTTCTCCCAACTCACTTAACCTCTCACGGATTTGACAAATAAATATGCTTTCCAATGGCATGAAGAGGCTGAAAAATATTTCCAAAGAATGAAATAGGTAATAAGAAATTGTCCTATTCTAGACTTGCCTGATTTTTCTAAACCATTTGTCTTAGAATGTGATGCATCAAGAGAAGGCATTGTTGTAGTCCTAAAGAAAGGACAACACCCAATATCTTTGAAGAGTAGGAAGCTACAACCACATGAGAAGCTTTACTCTATTTATGATAAATAAATGTTATCCATCATGCATGCTTTGATCAAGTTTAGGCAATACTTGGTGGGAAACAAGTTTGTGGTCAAAACTAACCATAACAACTTAAGGTACTTCCTTACTCAAAAGAATCTAAATGAAAGGCAGAAAAAGTGGGTGAGTAGTATTCCAAAATTTTATTTTTATATTGAATATGTGAAGGGAAATAATAATTTGGTAGTAGATGCCTTATCTATAATACCTTCTATTTCTCTAATGGATGTTGGGGGAAATTGGAAAGCTATATTAGAAGTAGAATATGCCAAGGATAAGTTTTCTTGTGATATTTTTGATGGGACTAACCAAGATGATAGGTATAAGGTGTTGGAAGTAATAATATACTACAAATATAGAATCTATTCGGTCCTTGGTTGGAGTTTCAAGGAGAAAGTTGTAATGAAATCTCATGATTCTCCTCTAGCAGGTCACCCTAGTTTCTTCAAAACATATAGAATGTTGAGGGAAAGATTCTCATGGAAATAGTTGAATGCTTATATTCTGAAATATTTTAATGAATTCCCCACATGTCAGTAAAACAAAGTGTAGCACACTCATCTATTTGGCCTCTTACACCCCTTCTTATTCCAAAACAAAAATGGGAGAGCATTTCATGGATTTCATCACTGGTTTTCCCAAGGTACTTGGTAAGGATTGCATATTTGTAGTGGTGTTTAGACTCACTAAATTTTCTCATTTATTTTTTGTTACCACAACTTTCACTTTTGCACAAGTGGTTGAGCTATTCTTTAAAGAAGTTTTCATATTGCATGGGCTTCCCAAGAACAATGTTAGTGACAGAAATAACAGATTTTTGAGTGCATTTTGGCAAGAACTCATCCAAATGGTGGGGGGTAATTTGACACCTATAACAAGATATCATCCAAAAACTTATGGCCAAAAAGAGAGGGTGAATCAATGGTTGGAAGGCTAATTGAGGAACTATGTTAGTGGGCAGCAAAAAACATGAATTAAATGGTTGAATTTGGGTTGGTTTTGCTACAATACTACTTTTCATATGTCCATTGGCATGTCTCCTTTCAAATAACTTTATGGTTATGATGCATCCAATTTTATTGATCAAATTTTTGGTGATAGTATAGCTCCAAATGCTAAGGATTGGATTGAAGAAATTCAATAAATTTTGAAGGTTTTGAAAGATAACTTGCAGGTTGCCCAAAATTAACAAAAACAATATGTAGACCAACATAGAGTGGAGAGACACTTCCAAGTGAATCACTTGGTATATTTGAAGTTGCAGCCCTACAAAAAAACCATCATAAATGGTAAAGCTTCAGAAAATATCAAACCAATGTTTTATGGTCCCTACAAAGTGATTCAAAAAAATTAAGAAGGGGCCTATGAATTGGAGCTTCCAACATGGAGTAAAATTCATAATGCATTTCATGTTTCATGTCTAAAAAATGTTATAGGTCATCATATCTTATTTTCAGATACATTACCTCCTTTTTATTATGAAGGACAACATATTCTCATTCTAGACAAAATATTGAAAACGAGGGAAAGAATATTAAGGAGCATAACAATAAAATAATACTTGGTGCAATGGAAGGATTTTCCTAGAGAGGAAGACACTTGGGAAGATCAAAAAAAAATTCGACATCCAAACTTGGAATTGCTTGGGGAAAAGCAATATTGGGTGGGGAGGAGTGTCATGTCCCCATCCCAATGAGACTATTAGTTAACAATGTTTCACCAACCTACTAGTTCCCTAGGTTGGAGTGGAGGCATTAAATATTGCAATAAGGGATCTATGGGACCCAAGAGAGACTTAGATTACCATATAAACATTAAATTGGTTCATATATATAATAAATATGGAGAAAATAAAGTGGCATTTCTTCATGAAGACACTTGGGTGTTCATGGAGACCTTGGGTGGCTAGATTCCTCCTTACACTTGTCATGACCTAACCCAAAATTAGAAATTATGAGGAATGGAACATTCTTAGAAGGTGAAGAGGTTTCAATTAAAAGGTCATGATCCCAAGGATTCGAATGGGTGAATAGGATTAACTCCCCATGGAAGAGGAAGAGAATATGAAGAAACTATGTGCCACTTGGAGAGAGATTCCCTGTGTTTTGTGTCAACAATGATGGAAGATCATATGACAAAATCAAACCTGATTGTAGACCTATGACCATGTGACATGTCAGGGCTAAAAATATCCACCAAGAGGGTGCACTTGTATGTTGTTGGTAGGAATTCAAATTTGGAGGAAGATTGAGGGATGAGGAGAAGGACAAGAGTCACAGGGGTTACTAAACATCAAGGATGAGTGTGAGAGTTATAAAAATATTTAATGAGGAAGGATAATGGAATTTGATCATTTGATAATTTTCCTTTGGAATTTTGGAAAGCATTAGCTTGTCCATTGCACTGTGAGTGCTCACTCTCCCTACTAGTGAGCCAATTTCGAGGGAGTTAGATTCTCATCCAAATTGGCTATTGGAGAGGCCACCCTGATATATAATTTGGATCCTAATGGATTTTTTTATTGCAAATAGGAGGCTGATATAGTTCAGGATCTATCTCTTTCCCCATTCTCTCATTCCCTGCCTCTCAGTTCCCATGTTTCCATATGAAGGCACACTGGTGTGAATGATGCTTGCACTTCATTGAGTTAAATTGATGCAAAAGCATGGGTGAATTATTTTTTGATATGTAATATCTTTCCCATAATCTATGTAAGTCTAATTATCAGAAATACATATGCAAAAATTCCCACATTTCCAAGCTATGGTTTGACTAGTTTCCATGTATTGGTTTCCGTTTTAAAGGATTTGTGTATCTGTCATGTCCCCATGCCTCCGACCGGTAAGGAGGACGTGACTACAAGCTTCGAACACATGGGCTAAGAGCCCCATGAACATGTAAGTGCACAAAATTGCTGAAACAGAATGCTGAAAGAGAATGCATTGCAGTGTAACATGCACAAATGTAACTGTCTATCATACACAGCTATAATTATTCATCTTGCACAGCGGAATCAACATGCATTCACACAAACATTCATTTTAAACATGTTCATCATATCATTAAAAGGAATCATGGTTGCAGAAGTAGAATTGGTCAAGATTACTTATCTTATGATGAATTCATTCCGCAACCAGCTACGTCGCTGCAACGTTCCACCCAACCATAGGCCAGTGTGCTCCTTAATCTCTCAATAGCGCTGCCACCCCCGAGCTGGGCATGATTCTCCAAGGAATAAGGGAACATCAGGATTACACATAGCCAAGAATATACAAACACAGCCAAGCCAACACAGTTGGGTTTATCAGGCCACCAAGGAGCTGGAGAAGACAAATTGCTAAGCTGGTGAGCTCATTACCGAGACAAGAACACCCACACCAGAACTAGCCTGACCTCTAAGACACCCAAACACACCCAACATAAGGAATCAGTCCCTTCTCTGCTACACAGTCCCTCAGACCCTGCATTCCCTTCCAGTGTTATTCAGGGGTGATGGAGAAGAAGGCCAGCCCTCTAGCTCTGTCTGTGTGGTTTCCAGCCACTAGGTTTATCAAGCAAATCTAATCCAACATCCCTGCTCCTCTCACAGTCCGAAGACCAACCATTGCACTCAAGCAATTAAGTCAGTTGTCACAGCTTAAACAGAGAAAATGAATTATGAGTCATTCTTGGCCCTATCGTGGCCAAAATGACTCTCAAACGAATTTACAACAGTCCCCAACATGTAAGGAAGACCACAACAACCACATCCAACAACGTGGGAAAACACAGCCCGTCCTGGGCAACGAGATCACCAAGAAAACATATATAGACCACGCTGGGGAGAAATTACAGTCTCCCAGCTTGTGGGTGAGCGTGAGCAACAATGCAGAACCCACAATCAGCCGGTGGGGAGTGGATACGACCACATCATCCGCAAATCCGTGGGGAAAGAAACTACGTGGGTAAAACCCAGAAGGTTCTGTGCGTGAAGATGAAAAACGAGAAAGAATCCCTCTGCATGAGAATGAGCAACAATGGAGGGGACGCAAAGTGCAAGTGCGTGAGCGTTTTTGCACAATCGTGGGGAGAGTGGAAAAAAAATCCCTGCGTGAATGATGGCAGTCATTTTTCCCATCCATAGTGAAGTCAACCATGGTGGAGTGTGCGTGTGGGTGAGGACTGACAGTCCTGCCACCCCACTCCCAAAGACAATTAACTGCCTCAACCACCAGCAGTCTTTCTTAATGAAAGTGGTTGGGATAAAACAAAGAGAGGTGACACATGGATTTTTACCCCATTGTCCAAGGTTTGACAAATTCCCCCACAGCCTTATCCTTGTGAAAATCATGCCCTTTTCTCATTTTAGTTGCTGCGATCGTAGCTGGTCGGGTTCATTTAATTAATTATAGATGCATATTTACATGATGACCATCATAATATATACCCCATGCCCCGATATGCCATCGGTGACAATTTAAATCCAAAACATAGCATAACCTATCAATGGCGGGGCCTTGTTCTTTAGCTCCACGCCATGATCATTTACAATTTATACGTCATATACATCTAATGTAACGGGGTCAAAACCGGGACATTACAGTATCTAAGTTGTGTTGAGGGGTTTATATGATGTTAAATGTTGTTGAGTATTATTTTTATGTGATTTTTATGGTATATAATCCTCATGCTATGTTCTGAATCATTTCATGTTCATTTTATGAGTCGAAGTTAAGCTATCACTGTCATTTCCCTTGAGCAATAGCAATGAAAATATGCATTCGAATGTGAAGATTTATCACTCTATTTTCATAACTTATTTACACACATAATGACATTAAATGAAGTATAATATCATTCCCCATATTATGTTTGTCAATTTGTTAGGTTTTCACATGAGTTGGGAAGCCATTTATGCTCACACCCTAGGGGGAATTTAACCACAATTTACTAGTCATTTTCCCATTTTTTTCAATGATCCCAAATCGAGTTGCAGATGTATATAACATATTATAAAATTACCATAGATTCAATTGATTTGTCCTAAGACTCACCATATCATTATCTACCAAATTCAATACCCTCTTGTGTCATTCAAAGCCCTTAGAGTTAATACTAGTCAATACAATTGTGCCTTTGTTGGGAAATTTTATTTTGAGTCATTACACGTGAAAAATAGATACATTGTAGCATTGCGATGGATTTTAGGTAGGGTAATGACTCTTTTGGATGAGAGGAAACATGCTCATCAATGGGCACATGCATTCCTTGTTTATCCTTCTCTTCATTAGTTCATTCTTTGTTGTTTCCTTTGTCATTCTACTCTCATCTTCCTCTTCATATTCATCATGATTCCTTAGCTTAAGGAATGATCTGATAAGGGGCATTTTCTTTCTTCATTTTTAATTTCATCCTCCATCAATATTCCTTTTTATGATGGCTAAATCCATCCCTATGAACCTAAACATACCTACACTGAAAAGAAGCTTTGAAGCCATATCATATTTAGTTACTATAGTTCTTAGAGGCATGTAGAAAGTGCAGTAAGGAGGTGCATTAGGTTTTATAGGATAAGGATATGGAAACACTTATTATACAACATTTGAGGGATGAAACTCACCTTTTACGATTGTTTCCACCTCTTCATAGGTGTATTTGTTGGCCAACCTCTCAATCTTAGGCTTGGACTCATGATCCTAAGCATTTGGTTGCTTCCTCCCTTTCTTAGCACCCTATAAAGTGTGGATCATAGCTCCAGCGCTGGTCCAGTAAGTGGTTGAGTTTTTTGGGGGCCTCTAGAGCATTCTTGATGCCTCTTTTGTCATTTATGGGAGATCCACCCATAGCCACAAGAAAAGTTAATTTTCTCTTCTTCTGTTTCTTTAGGAAATGGATTTTATACCCTTAACCATCTTCCTAATGTATTCTAATATACCCTAAGAGAGAGAAATTTGAGCAATATGTGAGGTGCTCACTTTGTCCCATACTTCCTAATTTCTATGAAGAAAATCCCCAAGAACTAGTCTCCTCTTTTGATAGCGTCTCCAAGTTGTAAGTATGCCTAATATCTAATTGAGCGATATGGGAGATATGTGAGGGGGGTCAATTTGTCTCATATATCCTAATTGATATTAAGACAATCCCCAAGAACCAGTCTATTATTCTAATGGATTCTCTCAAGTTTCTTCTCTAGGATAATCGAGAAGCCTAACATACATGAACTTGGAAACATATTGGAGAAAGGAATCTCCAAGTTCTCCTTTTTTAACCCATGGTATCCAATTATGCCCCTAGTAAGTAGTCCCTTGGTGGGTTTTTTGTAATTTAAGGGATTCAAGATGATGCCCCTGATGGTAAATGAAAAGGTACACTAGATAGGAAGGGTATCCGAAGAACCCAATAGTCAAGAAGTATGTCAATTGTGATCACATGCCTATAACTATGGATTCAACATACTTGAAATAAAGTATATCAGGTGCATTATAGGAATATACCATAGTTATCATTCCTTCATTTGTGTTTGCATTGGTACCCCTTCTCAAAATCATGGTTAATAGACAAAAACGGTCTTGGTCCCATTAGGGAAAAACTTTTGATCTTCCATGGGGTAGGGGTGATATCGACAAAGCATTTGTTGCAGCATAACGTGTGAAAGATAACTTCTCTTTAAGCTTGACTCAAACTCATGTATCTCTTGATTTGGATATCATGGGAGAGGACAACCATCCCCAACTAAGTTCCTGGCATCTGAGAGACAAACATGGCATTGACATTGAAAATCACTTTCTAATCATCCTTAGCAATGATGAAGGAAGAAGTAGGGTGGTAATTATCAATACAGAACTCCACGAGTTCAAGAAATGAGAAGGTGTCAAGAACATTATGATGAGTGATTTGGATGCCTAAAGGGTACTGACCTTCACTCTTGATTTAAATATTCCATAGGTGACACATATCAGTTTTTTGTGGGACAAATTGATCATATGAGGATTATTTATACAATCTAATTCATAAAAAAAAACATTGTGGGATGAGGAAACTTCACGTGTATTAGACCGAACACTGGTGAAGTGGAAAGAAGAGCTCTTTGAGGTGGACTTGGAGGCCCTCAGTATGTTTATAGGGTGGTAGAGGGTAGAGAAACGATTGGTAGTTGACATTGTATAATGAATATAGACAAAAAAACACCTAAATTTTATAAAATCATGACAAAAAACTTACTGAGCTCAAGATTTCAAGAATGACTTACTTGGTAATTTCCCAGACAAGGATATGTAATGTTGAGGAAAGTAGAATGATGGCTTTTTTTCAATCAATTACATACCTTTGAACATTAGTTTATCCTATAGGGGGTTTTGTAATTTGTTTGGAGTCTTGAATGTGGATAAAATAAATGGGGAAAATTTCTCTAGGTACTTAAACATAGGGAAAATCTTCTTTAATGGTCGAGGATCCAAGCATTAAGTGTTATCTATGATTGTTGTAGGGTGACGCCAATGATTTTTTGTTCAAATTGGAGGAGCACATGGAGACCTATCATCTGGTATCCAAATATGATGTGGATGGGAACCACCTTCAAGTTCATGTCATTGGCGGGTATAATATTTAAGATTATGTCTAAGTTGGCATAGTGACACCATATAATCTTCACTTTAAAACTGAATGCGATGGGCTTACCTTGTGATTGTTGATATGGTGATATGTTTACATAGAAGTTGTTGAGGTAAGCATCCTTTGTGCTAGAGGTGACTCACATTTCTTTGTGTGAACAACCTAGATCTAGCAGTATATGGAACAACCTCCGACCGAGTAAGAGTTGATAAAACTACAATTTCCATTACTCAGATCATGATTTCAATGATTTTGTTAGTTTCAAAATCCAACATTTAGTCTCGAACATGTATTTTTGATTGTTGAATTTGCATAATTGTAGAAGTTGCAATTTTTAGGCAATATTTTGGTTAAAAATACACCAAAAAACAAGGCATTTTGGTTGTTCTTTATACTATGCATTGATTGAACATGCTTGATGTAATCCTAACTGTCTAAGGTGATGATTGCACTCATGCCAAAACTTAATTATTTATCTTTGTGTGAATGGTCTAGATCTACAAGGCTAATCTACTTGATCTAATCTCAACTATTTATGTGGCAAAGTCCCTCGTGTTATAACTTGATTGTATCGCACTACGTGAACAATCATGACTGGTTCAACTCATCAAGTCGATATAATATTAGTCATTCAAGTCATGAACACTCATGCCATATTGCAATCAATTTTTGTTGCACAAATGGCCCATATCTAGTGATCTTCTTTGCTTGATGTAATCTGGGTTGTTTATGGAGGGCCTCCTCATGATAAGCTTAGCTCATGTTTTATTGCATGAACAATCTATATTGAAGTATCTAGTTTTCCCAATATGATTTGGGCTATCTAGAACAAGAAATTTTCATTTATCTCTTGATCGATTTATTTTACGCAATTGACCCATATCTACTCACTGCGACGCGATATTGACACGTGGTGCCCTATACCCGTCTTTTCTTATCAGTGTTCCTCTTTGTGCAATTAGATTTAAACAATGGATCACTTAGTGAAGGATGTTCCTCATGCTATGTATAATTGGGAGATGGTTCTCTATAGGATCATTCAAACTAACATGTTTTATTAATTATGAAAAGTTCATTTGTTTTAAATTCTATTGATTGAGATAATGTGATGTCCCCAGCCCCGAATTCAAGTCCAAGAACACCTGGAAACCAAAGGGGAAGGATGAATCAAGGTAATGCACAAAATAATAAGGATAACTAAGGCTACGCCAAAGTGCCAAAGATCCATTAAAATAAACATTCATTTTTTTAAAATGAAATGCAAAAATACAAAAGCATATCATTCCCCAATACACATGTTATGCAAGGTAAATACATGCATGAAATGCAACTAGAGCTAAGAAAGTCATTAACATTATTTCAAACATGAAATATAATATATATTACAACCATTTAAACTTTAATATAATCACATCTGCAAGCCACTATAAGCAATGTAAATAAACATATCTATAGTCTGCCAGTATCAACCATATTAAAAATGTTACAAATTAGATCTATTGGCTGCCACCTACAACCATATTAACATAAATAAAACAAAATATGAAGGTTGCTATCTATATCCATATAAACAATAAATATTATTAAATTGATCACATAGATCTATGGATCAACACACAACTCACAAAATAGATCCCACAATTTTACTCAAGAATTGAAGAATGAAACAGTGCAAAAATGGCTTGCAACTGTGAATACTTTAATTAATCAAAAGTAATTGGATAATTAATTACAATGTAATACACTAGTATTAATAACTAAACAATTCAAATGCATGAGAGAGGAATTCAAATTGAATGAATCTACCTTACTACATGGATAACTGGACATGTCTAGATCATTATCGGAGCTCAACTAGTTAACCCCAGTTGCCTCAATTAGTGCACTAGTCAGTTAGAATCAGTTAACTAGCATAACTAAGTGTGGTAGGTGAGGAATTGTGCCTTTCCACATGCAATCAATCAATGACTGGTGCTAACTGAATGTAACTGGATGTAACTGAATGTAACCGACTCCTAACTAGGCTTAACTAGTTACTAACTAAACTCAACTGAAGGAGGTTGGTTCCGACACTCCCAGTGGATACTAAATTGTAGGGATTGATCTAGGAGGCTCCTAGACTAATGCATGCAAGTGAAATTAGTGGAAGTCGGACTCAATTAGTGTTCCCCACACTTTAGTAACTAGTACATGTGCCCCAATTAGGCCAAGTGGACCCAATGGTGCTAGTGACTAAAAATAGACTGAAAGGACTCCCGATTTAGACATACTCCATATTTATACATAATTGACCAAATTGGGCAAGGGAGGATTATAATCCTAACACCCCCCCCTAAATGCTAACTTGGACATTTTGTGGGCCCTAGTAACTAATACCATAGGTCACCCATTACAGTTAAAGAAAATTAAAGTAACTTCTTAATACAAAGAGTCAGGGAAAAAACCACATGGGAAAAATCCCCCCCTCTAACTAAGCAGGTAGAATCAGGATCAATCAGGTTCTTCTGTGCATAGGTATCCTGGGGCTTGGCATGTGAACTTCTCCATCATTATGTTTGGAGGAATCTTCCTCTTTGGAAGAAGAATAATATGCTCAACTAAATCAGAAATATAGACAGTTGTTGGATGAAAACTGGACCCATGTAGAGCAACTGAAATCAACTGATAAGTGAGAAAAGGTTCTTGAGGATTCAAACCATGTTTGGAACACTCAAGAAACTGATATTTTTCATCCATGAACAGAAAACCATGAGTGGTAAAAACAGCCCCAATTGTTAGCAGCAAGTGTCCAGGCAGATGCAGAATGTCTTCCTCTTTACTAGTTATGTGAGGAGATGAGCATGTGACCAAAGGTAGAGAAGCCTTGGGACTGTAGAGAGTGAATGCTTGAGCTCCATAATCTGATATAGATTCATAAATATATAGTGATTCATAAAATAAAATATCAACAACCTCATAAGAGTAAACTAACACCAAATCCCCAGCAACAAATTTGAAGAAGAATTGCGTTACTTGATTTTTCACACCGAAATTGGTGAGAGCAGCTACAAGCATGACTGAAAGCTCTTGGATTTAAAAATTTGAACCAAATAATATCAGATCAGATATAAATTAGATCATATCAGATCCAAATACGTTCATATCAGAACCAAAAGTGTGGAATGAAATCAAATCCCCAGCAACAGTTTTGAAGGAGACTTGCGGTACTTGTTTCTTCACAAAATTGATGAGAACAGCTACAAGCAATACTGAAAGCTCATGAACCTGAAATATTGAACCAAGAAATATCATATCAGATCCAAATATATCATATCCAATAATTTTCATATCATATCCAAATGCATGGTCCACCGTGATGGCAGACGCACAATTTTCTTCTTCTTCAAAATTCTGAATATTGGTGCATGCAATCCTGTGGGAATTTGCTGGAAGATCTAGATCAAGGGGAGCAAATGGATCAATCTTATAATCTGATATTTTTTCCAAAATATCCAAGGTATTACATATTTTCACACCAGCAACAACATTAGAGGGAGAGAAATCAAATTCCTCTTCACTTTTGGAAGCAATCACTGGCAAATTTTGCACAGAATTTAAAGGAGAATCACTAGAGGAGGACTTTGCTTCTTCTTCATCTTGAACAAATTCATCAGAGAGAGTAGAGGCTGATAATTTTGGATCAATAAATCTTATGGTGTTGTATATACTCTCCAAAGTGCTATTATGATTCTCATCAATCTTTCCAAAGGTTATGTCCAATCTTGTCCAGATATCCTTTAGGTATTCAATAGATTTAATGAGGTAGTGAAAGCTAGGAGAAAGAGCCAGAGCTATTGTTCCAAAAGATGCATCACATTAATTCAGCCAATAATTTTCATTCTCATAGGACTCTTTACCAAGTCCAATAGACACCTCATAGAGATATTGTCTCTTCATAGATGCAACCATCTTCATCTTCCATTCAAAATAGCTTGTGAATGGGGTGAGAAGAGGAACTAATGAATCCATTCGAATTTGTACCTGCAATTACACAAAAAGACAAAGTAAGGTCAAAAAGCCTGTACATTTCAAGTTTTCATCACACCCAGCATATTTTATCAAGCAAGCTTTATCAACAATTCCTTTACTTGGGGTATTAAGTGGTAAACCTTCGACTTCTGGTGCAGTGCTGGAAGGAGCAATTTTGCTCAAAAAAATCATCCAGTAGGAGATCTGAGGAGGAGAAGTTCCTTTTCCTACCAAGGATCTGATACCATATTAAATTGATAATATATATATATGGATCAACACACAACTCACAAAATAGATCACACAATTTTACTCAGGAATTGAAGAATGAAACAGTGCAAAAATGGCTTGCAACTGTGAATGCTTTCATTAATCAAAAGTAATTGGATAATTAATTTCAATGTAATACACTGATATTAATATCCATTTAATTAGAATGCATGAGAGAGGAATTCAAATTGAATAACTCTACCTTATTGCATGGATAACTGGACATGTCTAAATCGTTATCGGAGCTCAATTAGTTATCCCTAGTTGCCTCAATCGGTGCACCAGTCAGTTAGAATCAGTTAACTAGCCTAACTGAGTGTGGTAGGTGAGGAATTGTGCCTTCCCACATGCAATCAATCAATGATTGGCGCTAACCGAATGTAATTGGATGTAATTGAATGTAACTGACTCCTAACTAGGCTTAACTAGTCACTAGCTGAACTCAACTGAAGGAGGTTGGTTCTTGCACTCCCAGTGGCTCCTAAATTGTAGGGATTAATCTAGGAGGCTCCTATACTAATGCATGCAAGATAAATCAGTGGAAGTTGGCCTCAATTAGTGTTCCCCACACTTTAGTAACTAGTACATGTGCCCCAATTAGGCCAAGTGGACCCAATGGTGCTAGTGACTAAAAATAGACTGAAAGGACTCCTGATTTAGACATACTCCATATTTAGACATAATTGACCAAATTGGACAAGGGAGGATTATAATCCTAACAAATATATCATAAATCATGTTCATCACCTACAACCATTTAAACAACAACAAAATCATATCCATGAGCACAAATATATCATAAATGACAATAAATAAACATATAACAAAATACTCATCTTAATGAAAAACAACTAGCTTCAACAAGATAATGTTCCACCCATCCATAAACATGGCATGCCCATGCATATTTCAACATGAAAACCACCACAAATCTAAGGCCATAGAGCCATAGGAGAGTTACTCTCAAACCAAAAGGTATGGTGTGTTCATCTCAACACCGAGCATACTGCTACGCAAAAATAGTTGTATCTCAATCAAATAGGAACCTTTTTCAATGAACAAAAATATTCCTTCAATATAAGAGACATTTTGGACGCAATGGAATAGGTATCACAACCCATAAATGCTCAAAAGTATTTGAACCATAACATATGGTTGTTCCCTTTTCAACATCATGAGAATACCACAACTACACTTTTCACCGTATCAACTTTCCCTTCCATCTACACTACCCAGTTACTTGTGACTCCCCTCGTTACACAATCCCTCGGGATATCAGCACCCTCATGCGGGATTTACAAGCTAGATTGGATAGAGACTAGCAATGGGAGAAGGGCTCATGGTGTGTAAGCATAAATCAATCTCCAATCCCCATTACAGGGTCTTCAAACCTCATTACATGGCCTTCAATATTAATGCAACACAATGCATATCCTACTCGAGAACTTGTATTTCATAGATAAGAGAGCATTCCCCTACACTAGAGAGCTCAAAGAGAGAGGAATATTGAAATATATCCAATTCAAAACATTCTATAGCCATTTGAATTCCCAATGGAGTGACTCGAATTCCAACAGAGGTAACTCGGTTGAAGGTGGCCATTGCAAGGATCAGCTGCCGATTGAAGGTTGGATTTTTAAGACTTGAGAGGTGGTCCCTTAGGAGGGGGGGGAATGGAAACCCTTTCAATTTTAGTTGAGAACTCTCCCAATGGGTTTGTGATGGTCAGTGAGAGGTTTGAAAATCTCTCCTCTCCAAGGAATGGGCAAGGGGATTCTCTCTCTTTGATCAGTTCTGATGATTTCCCCCTCTACCTAGGATTCCTGAGGTTGATCCCCCTTTAAATATATTTTCCTCGTCACTGCAAGACTTGTTGTCTCCTCTCTCGGTGGGTAGGATGGTTGGGCCCCCAAAGTTACCCTGTTATTCGACTGATCCCGTGGGACCTGGTACTATCGCAATTGCTTCTATTAGGAACCCCAATGTGACTGTGTGCAAGCCTAGAAGAAGGGATAAGACCAACTCCTCCTCTCCCTGCAAAATCTTGGAAGAGAAGGGTTCGAAGATGTGTCAAAACCCTATTGTTTCGTCACTCTTTGATAAGGGTCTTCCTAGGATTCTTGTTCCTCCATCTGATGTTTCTGACCGGGCTCTTAGAGAAGATGATTCCCTTCTCGGAGTTAAGTAATGATCCTAGTCTCCTTAAATGTAAGAGGGTTAGGAAGTGGACCCAAAAGGGTTGCCCTCAAGAGATTTATGGATAAGACTAAGCCTAGTGTGTTACTGGTTCAAGAAACAATGAAGAATGCAATCTCGGCTAGTTCTTTTTTTCTGAAGATGAAACCTTCTTAGTGTGTTTCGGCAAGTGATTCAAATGGTATGTCGGGAGGAACGTTGGTGGCCTGAAATCCCCAGGTGGAAAATCTAAAGTCTTATGTATCTAATGCAGGCATTTTGATGGAGGGTCACTTTTTTGGTTTCTCTAAAAGTATTAGAATTATCAATATCTATGTGCCCTACAGTAAACAGATGGAATTTTGGGATCGTGTCTTTCAGTTAGAACTCTTTAAAGATAAATCCCTCATAGTTGTTGGTGATTTTTATTTTACTCTCTCCATGGATGAGGTCTGGGGAGCTGGTAGATGTGAGGACCCTATCTCTAATTTTTTTAGGGCTAATATGGAAGAGGCTCATCTCGTTGATATTGAGCCAAATGTCTTGAGTCCTACTTGGTTCAATGGCAGATGTGGGGTGGCCAGCTTGGCTAAAAGGCTGGACAGGTTCTTGATGGTTGAAGATCTGTGTGAGGCCTTTGGTAGATTCAAGTCCTCGTCTCATTCCATCAAATTCTCTAGCCATAAAGCGGTGGTGCTGAAAATAGATTTTGATAAAGCGATGGTAAAATATCCGTTCAAGTTTAATCATATCTGGTTGGAAGACCAAAGTTTTAATGCCTTCATAAAGGAGTAATGGCGCTCTCTCTCGAGATCTCACTATCCTTCAGTGATGTTCGGGCTGGTCTCCAAGCTGGGAAAGTTGAAATCTGAAGTTCAAAAGTGGGAGAAAATAAAAAAGATCGAGGAAAATGAAGAATTGGAGAAGCTGGAGGTGGATCTGTGGGTTTATTATCTTGCTGTTGATGACTCCCTGTTCTCGGCCGATAGAAATATAAAAGTGAAGTGTATGGAAAATAAACGGAGTATCATTCTCAGGCATAAGGTGGAGACTCTTCGCCAAAAGAGCAGAGCGATTTGGATTCAGGAAGGGGATTGCAACTCGAAATATTTCCATAATTATGCCAATCATGGAAGATTGTCGAATTCGGTTTGGGAAATAGTCGTTGGTTCGGGTTTACAATGTAGTGATCATACGTCGATTTGCAAGGCGGCCTCTGAACATTTCAAATCTTTATTCACTCAGCCTAATTCATTTAATATATTGGATCAACTTCGTATGATCAAAAACTTTCCCTATATGTTCAATGAAGAGAACCGGGTTCAAGTGGACAAACCGGTGTTTTTGTCTGAGGTTAAATCTTCGTTGAATATGTTCTCCATGGACAAGAGCCTAGGCTCAAACAGCTGGACGACTGAGTTTTACAAACATTTATTTGACATTCTAGGTCCTGATATTGTTGAAATTGTGGAGGAAACCCATTGCAACAAATCTATTGGTGAAGTTTTGAACTCGACTTTTCTTACGCTAATCCCTAAGAAGGATCATGCAGAATACTTTTTGGACTATAGACCGATTTCTCTATGTAATCTGCTGTATAAATTGATCACCAAGATCATAGCAGAAATAATCAAACCTATCCTGGATCAATTAATCTCTGCAAAACAGTTCGCCTTTCTCCCAGATAGATAGATCATTGACACCATGGGTGTGGTGCAAGAATGTCTCCATACAATCAAAGTGAACAAAAAGAAGGCTATTTTCATGAAACTCGATTGGAAAAAGGCTTATGACTGTGTTGATTGGTCATTCCTGGAGTTTATCCTTTTGCAAGTGGGTTTGTCGCCAAATATCGTCGAATGGATTATGAACGTCGTTTCCACAGCTCGGTTTGTTGTCCTCATAAATGGGTCTCCCACTGAATTCTTTCGTGGCAATAGGGGTTTAAGACAAGGGTGTCACCTCTCCCCATACCTCTTCATCCTAGTAGTGGAAGGGAGTCAGTCTCCTTATCCAACGTGCCAAGAGACAGTCATGCTTCCAAGGTTTAAAGATTGCTAGGGGGCTGAGTATTACTCACCTGCTATTTGTGAACGACGTGCTCGTCATTGGCAGCGATTCGACTGAGGAGTGGAAATTTATGTATTCCCTTATCGAGGGGTTCTGTAATGTATCCGGGTTGGAGGTAAATGTTAGAAAATCTTTTATTTTGCATTCATGTATCGATCAGTCTTTTTTAATTAAGATTCGTGAGCTCTTTCCTTTTAATGTTGGTAATGTTGAGGAAGGCTTAAGGTATTTGGGTTTCATCCTCAAACCGAACGGCTATGGACCTAAGAACTGGGTATGGTTGCAAAAAACCATAAACAGGAGAATCTCATGCTGGTAGGCGCACTATTTGTCTCTTGGGGGTCGACTGGTGCTGGTGTCCTCGGTTCTTCGAGGCATTCCAGTATACTGGATATCTCTTTTCGCTCTTCCTCAGAGTTCTATTGATAAAATCATAGGGAAGCTTTTAAATTTTCTTTGAGCTGGCAACTTGACTAGCGATAAGTGGCATCTGGCGTCGTGGAAATCTATGTCGCTGCCTCGAGCTCTTGGTGGATGGTGTATTAAAAACCTGGGTGTTTTCAATGCTGTACTTTGTGCTAAATCTTTGTGGAGATCTTTTTTCAGCACTGGTTTATGGGGGAAGGTGGTCAAGGAAAAATATTTTAAAGGTTTGGATTTCACATATTGGTTGAGAGCTAGTCCGAGTTTTAGATCTTCAAGTTCTACTGTTTGGAGAAGTTTGACGAAGAGTTTGTCGATCATTATGAAAGATCTAAGGTGGAAAGTGGGAAGAGGGATTCAAATGTTCATTGGGATTGACCCAATTTGTGGGATTGGTGATTCCTCTTACCTTTCCTACTCCTTAATCAATGAGCTTCATACCCGGAATAGGTTTGTATTAAAAGATATTTGTTTTGAAGGTGTAAATGGTATATGGGAAGACTCAGTGATGTTGGGTCTAACTGACAGGAATGCATTGGAATGGTATAATTTCATTCTAGCACTGAAGAAAGGGAATGTCTCGCTAAATAACTCTCCCAATGAGGTGGTTTGGCTATATAACTCTAAAGATGATAAGGTGAATGCAAATTTGGCTTATCATTTGGCAATCACTAAGCAAAATGTTGACAGGATTAAATGGTGGATGAAGTGGCTTTGGAAAGGGACCGTCCCTTTGAAAATAAGATTATATGCTTGGCTATGTCTTAACAACAAAATCCTGACCTGGGATGGATTGCAGAGAAGAGGTGTGTTAGGCCCTAGCAGATGTTCTATCTATTGCTTGAAGCTAGAAACGATTGCGCATTTGTTTGGTAATTGTTTTTTTTCAGCAAGTTTGGCTGTCTCTTATGAATCGCTTCCACATTCATCATTGTTGGGAAGGGGAGTCTGTGGAGGATAATTTACTTAGTTGGTCCAATAAGAGGCATCCCTGCAGTCATCTTCCCTTATTTGTATTGTGGGAGGTTTGGAAAGCTAGAAATGATGCCATTTTTTCTAGTTCTGTGTATAAGCCTGAGGTGATATATCTTAAGATTCTGTCATGTATTTCTGAATGGGGTAAAAATCCTTCTCCATTAAAGGGAAGGATACACTCTGCCCCTTTATTGCGGCAGGAGAAGCCTGTCGATTTTTTTGATGGAGCGTCAAAGGAAGGTGTATGTGGGGTAGGTTTTGTTATCAAACTCAATAATAGCAGAATCTTTAGAGTTGGTTAAAGGCTGGTCTGGGATCTAATACTTGGGCTGAAGTCATTGGTTTGTGGAGTCTCCTACATTGTGCTCGAATCTAGGGGGTCGATCATTTACATGCCTTAGGAGACTCTTAAGTGGTTATAAAATGGGTAAAGGGCAATGCTTGTTTAAAGTCGTTGGAACTCTCACACTGGTTAGATAGCATTTTGCTCAAAAAGGAGTTCGCTTGGATTTCTTTTGACCATGTCTACAAAGAATTCAATCAAGATGCGGATGAATTATCTAAGCCGGTCTTGGGTGATATGGATGGCTTAATCCACTAGTATTTTGTCTTGGACGGAGCAGTCACTGAAGTTGGCAGTTTAGTCTTCTTTTAAATTCATGACATTGGCTCCTTTGGATATATAGAGGATTCTGCGGTATTTTTGGTTCCCAATTTTTTATATCAGTCCCCATCTTTATGTCATCTTTTGGATAGTTTTATTAAACTCACTGCAGATTGTAATTTAGACTAAGTAAATTGTTAATGACTTCTTTGCACATATTGTATTGTTTAAACAACTTTTTTTAATAAAAAACTATCTTTTCTTCCTTGGAAAAAAAACTATTATATATTGCTCCAACCATATCTACAAACAACTCACCCTAACTAAAAACCAACCAACCACACGTATACAAGTAGGGACATCACACTAGACAAACCCAGTCAAAACCAAAGTGGCCCCATCAAACGAACCTTTGTATCATGTGAATGGTGGCAGATATTTAACAATAACGATTTTGAATTTGAATTTGAATATGATACGCAACATTCAACACATATCTCTTTGAATACATGTCACCATACCCCAACTCCTTGTAATATCTTTCTACAATGCAACGTGGCTTTATTCTCTTTCTCCTTCAACAATTCCCAACCAACCAATACGTGTAAGGAGAGTTGCCTTCATTTAAGAAATGAGAATTCGTTATCATGATCATCGAATAAATATTTTGGAACATAAATTGAAATAACTATATTTTAAATTAATTTACAGGCAAAGTTTATAATGAATAATCAATTAAATATAGTTCCAATGGGGATAGTGTACTGGTCAACAATTCCATTGATCGATAACCATATCTTTCGACAACGCAGCGTGGCTTTATTCTCTTTCTCGTTCAACAATTCCCAACTAACCAATACGTGTAAGGTGAGTTGCCTTCATTTAAGAAATGAGAATTCATGATCATGACCATCGAATAAATATTTTGGAATATAAATTGAAATAACTATATTTTAAATTAATTTAAAGGAAAAAGGCAAAGCGTTTTTTGAGACGAAAAAAGCAATTTTTGGTATTCAATTGAATCAAAAGGCAAAAGGCAAAGCTTATAATGAATAATCAATTAAATATGAAAAAATTATTATTTTGAGGATCTCTACTGTATGGTTTCATTTTCAAATATTTTTATACATTTAAAATAATTAGAAAAAACATTTCTTAACTTCACCAAAGGAGCTTAACTATGATCATTTTGACTCTAGGTATGATTTTGACTTTTGGGATGAATTTTTTTTGTCAAATTTAATCTATAAATTTTATAATTTTTGTTGTTTAAATAAAATCACCCAACACTAAAACTTCGGACATCAATAAAAATTCATAACCAAAAACTAATAAAAATTCCCAATATCAAAAAAATTCATAACAAAAAACTAATAAAAACCAGCGGAAAACAAGGAAAATCGTCCCCTGGACAACTTGAAAAAGAAATGATTCGATGATAATAAAGATTGAAGATCGAAATCATAATATCTCCCGCCGAATGTTTCAACAGTCAACTGCGGACGGCGATCCGGGCCACACCTGCTTGACCGTAGCCCTACAACCCGCCGAAGCCGAGCCTGTGCCGAAGCTGAGGCTCGGGCCATCGTCAAGTCTATATAGAAAGGGTAGGACCCACGGCTGCCGGGAAAGTTATCTGTAAGGCTGCCGATTTCCGCTTTTAGCTTAAACTTTCTGCTTTTTAATTTTGTTTTTACACGTAGAAGGGCAATTAGGGTTTAGGGTTTTAGAGGCACTTTTTCTATGCCACTCGTTTACTCAAAAATGGAATATAATAAATATGCTATATGGACTTATCTTGTTTTTAATTAAATATAAGCTAATAACATGTTTGAATGTATATGGACTAATCTTGTTTTTAATTAAATATATGTTTATATTTAGAGTCTTGTCACATCGATGATGTTTGATTAGCCATTCATACTCTTCCATAAGCAATTTGAATTATATTATATTGAATAAAGACCATAAGTACAAACCATTTATGTATTATTTTAAAAAGAAAAAAAACTATTAATAATAAGTTATTACAAATTATATATATATATATATATATATATATATATATTTGNAAATATATTTACAGACTCTGCTCTCTGAAACATGAAGTCAGGCATTGATCTGGTATCCAAAACATAAAAGTAAAAAGTATAGCCTAGAGAGAAAGACGAAGGAGCATGAGAGCAGCCCAACCTTTCAGCTTGGACGCTCGATCACGAAGACAAACAGAACATAGTAATAGCCGATTGTGCATGAAAGGACAAACATCAAAGAAACCAGAAATAACCCACGAAGAGCATCTAACATTCCCGTAGTGGGAAGAGGACTAATGTCTCCAGGAAGACTCGGCCTCGTCCTGGGCATTATTGGTGCCTTACACATTCCCCTGATTTGCTTCTGCATGGCTTGATTCCTCCATGCTCACATCTTCTTCCCGCAGAATGCGCTGAAAGGGCGAAGCTGAGAGTCGTAGCAGACTGCGCATGTGACCAAGATTGTTTTCAGCTTCATCCTTAAACTTACCCATGGTGATGCGGATGAGTTCCGCGTAGCTCTCTCTCTCGTTCATGGAACGAGAGAGTATAAATTTAAGGTGGCAGTAATGCGACATTACCACCCCATCTCCCAACTTCACACAAAATTCTCTGAAGATCTCCTCTTCCATGGTTGCTATGGAACGATGAATGTGATCCGGTGTTTCATCATTAAAAAGCCTTTCCCATTGATCTTCTTCATTGCCTCCATCCTCCCCTACAGGATTTGCCATCTCCAACTGAGACGTTGCCCTACTCAGTCTGTTATAAAATTTGCGCTCTAATTTTCGGTGACCTCTTCGCCGTCCTCGTCTGCGAGGTAATTTCACTCTTCTAAGCAATCTGAGTCTGGCGATATCTCTGCCAACCTGAGAATGCTTTTTCCAAACCTTATTCACAATTCATTTTGCAATGGAGTCTCTCTGCTCCTTGGTTAAACACTAATTCGACACCCAACAGGAACAATTTGCAATACATACCCAGGTACAAGAAACATTCGCTGAAGGATTGCGAGGGGATTTGCACAGGTCGTGACTCGCTTTGCCGACCAACCTCATATCCAAAACCTGCAATGAGATCCCCTCACCCAGTCTGACCCCCTACCTTGCGATGTTCATTATCACTTATCTCTAGCCCTTGGCGCTGCGAAGAGTTCAATCCTCCCATGTAATCTTCTGTCGGCGTCCTTATCAATTGCTTCACACCGTATCTCTGTCCTCTCTTCTCCGTGCTCATGAAGATCGTGATCCATTTCCAAACGTGCTGCTTGAGCACAAACCCTGTGGCACCTCATTCGTGGCCCCATGTCAGAAACTTCTCCTCATGACATGACCTCCTCCCTCAAGTGGACACCAACCTTGCATCTGGCAGGACCTCCTCCCTCTAGTGGACACCTAATTCTTTCCAATTTTAAATCAATTCTTTATTTCTTTATTTGTAAGTTTTATGATTTTGTTATTTATAATTTTATCAATACAATCTATCATTCATTTATCAATATTTATTTTACAATGAATCATTCCTTTATCAATATTTATTTATGAAAGATGTAAAGGTTTTTTTGTTATTTTTTTTAAATTTAATTTTTATTATATTAATAGTTCAATTTATATAAAAAAATATTAAATTTCACCTTTGCTTTTATAGAATGATTATGATATGATTTTAAGGGAGTATTTTTATTTTAGATTTAAATATCACTGAAGAGACAACCTAACCTACCAACTACCCAATTTGTACTTACTTATCTTGGAGCCATGGTTTGAAGGAATTATATATAAGAATTAGGATTGTAATATAATTTGGTTTAATGGATCATGGTCTTTTTGGATTCTATAAGACTAACACACTTACATAGTTTGCGTTTGCGGATGGATCAGGTAGATAGGGATCAAATGGTTGAGAGATAGTTATGGAATGAAAAATATTTTGTTATTCCTCATATTCTTCTTGTTAAATGGTTCGACTGTGAGTTATACATGCCTAGATACATGTTATCATGGCCATTCTTCTTGTTATCCATTTATCAATATCAATTACTTTTTATATTCTTTTTTTTTCATCTCACATTCTTCTAGTTATCTGCCATGAACTGTTGGTTATCCATTCACCAACTATAAGTTATCCATCCATCGCTACCAGTTATACGCTATCAATTACTTTTAATATTCATTTTTTTATATAATTATTTATTTTGAATTTTGAATGACTACCATAGAATCAATCTCGATAGTACATTGTCTCAAATTCCTCATTTGTAGATGAAAAAGCATAGGCCGTAGTCCACCCCAAATCTCAAATAAAAACGTCTATCGACGTAATAATACAATGAGACGGAGAGTGGAAAACTCTTAGGAATATTTGTTTTATAGTTTTGGGTTTCTAGGGAAAATCTTTGTATAATGTTTTTTGTGAGGCATTGATAATTATTGTGTTTCAGATTTGCTTGATATTACTTTTCTTAAAGTTATTTAAAATGTATATATAATGAGGTAAATGGATATGTAATAAAGAGCCTATATAATAATAAATATATAATAATAAAGAAGAAGAATATATTTATAGAGGTGAATATATTCATTTACTCATACATAAACATATAATTTAAATATAAACATATTGTTCAAATATTAATAAGGAAGAATAATATATTTGTAGAGATCAATATATTCATTAACTTGTACATAAACATATAATTCAAATATAAAATTGTGATTCAAATACATGAATGTATTGGGGTATTTGGAAAAGGCTCCCATATATTTTCGCAAGTTGTTATATAGTTAATATTTATTATTTTTTCCGAGAATTTATGTTCTTTATTCATATTTTATATATACTATGTGTATATTCTATTTCTTTTATGATATTTCAAGAATGGTAGTAATCTAAACATGTTACATTTTGGACATTTTTTATTATAACTTGTCTAAAATTTTGTTAAAAAAAGTCCAAATTACATAGTTTTTATTCCTTAAAAATTTGGTATAGAATAAACTATTCATATTTACGTCGAAGGCGTTTATTCGACGAAGACGTTGTTTCCCCAATGTAGATGATATCTTTGGGAATTAAACTATATTGACTTTTTCATCTATCATCATGAGTTGGAAATGGCATGAATTTATGGGATGTTTGGCAATATTAATGAAAACATTGGAGATGCCCAAACATGTAATGGGGCTTATAGTTTTGTGTTGTTCAATTGAATTCACAAATTTCCACTTTCGAAGAATGGATCACATCCCTTTCTAAGACGATGTTTTATATTTTGTATTCAACCTCTCTAAATTGGGATATGTTTTATATTTTGTATTCAACCCCTCTAAATTGGGATACTAATCAATTTCTCATAGATATTATTGAAGTAACTTTGTTCATGTTGATTGTTATCAAGAAAGTAAGGCAGGCTACTTGCTTTCTATCGAAAGATGTCTCATTGATTTCATGTTTATGAACGTCATGAAAATTGTAAAATCCTACTTAATGGTGTCTTTACATTTTGTTCAGAGTGAGCTTGTTGTGCTATTTGGAAACAAGAATTGGCCAAAGTACCTTGCTTCTCCTCCATTTGTAGATGCATATGTTGTTGCTGGAATTGTAAGTTTTGCCCACTCATTCTTTTTTGCACTGATATTGGAATAAGTTCTCTTGTACAACATTTCATCTTTTTACTTTCTTCTACAAGGAATGATGATCAACTTGTTGCACAACACCATTTATAAAAGCTATGTATGAGAAGCGTAATTACATGTTTTAGTTCAACACTTACTTATTTTACGTATAGTTGAAGGCATTCTATCTTTACAATAACATCATTGTATTGTATTTAAAGCACTTATGGGGAAAAGAACTATTAACAAAACATGGAAAAGGAATTAATAACAAGGCATGGAAAAGGAACTAATAACACTATGGTGGTTGTTTAAAATTGCAGCAGAAAGAGGTATAGCTACTCTTTGGATAATGGGCGATTCCAAGATCACTATACAATGTCACATATAATTATAGGTTAAAAAGCTTATTATTCACTATTATGGACATAAACAATGAGATAAGGGTACAATTTGAACATCTCTATTTCTAGAATCTATATAACAAACTAAATGAGAAAATAGATATGCTTTCCAAATATTCTTTATGATCGTAAGAGAGATGATGTAAGGGAAATTTGATTAGTAACATAATCAAAGATGACTAAGCTTATGATTGAATTGCACTAGAAATAGATTTCAACCTAAAATATGTTAAGCTCACAGCGTGGCAACATCTTTGATGCACTTCACCTAAGGACATATACATGGACAACTTAGCTTGTGTAGGCACATGAGCAAGGTTAGACAACTAAATTAATGATTATGAACTGGAGACCAATAATTGTAATTGCTTGTTATATTATTTTTCTCTTCATCCTACATCAATTCAATTCATTCGAATTCATGGAACTAATGATGACGATAAATGGATTGTAGTTGTTAGTTTGTAAAGTTTCATATTGTTTAGATTGTTGTTGTATAACCTTATTTCTTAATGAATATTTAAGTTTATCTTTTTGTTTGTATGCAATAATACTAAATTTGTAATTGTTGGTAATTGTTGGTATGTATGTGTGTATTTATGTTAGTTGTATTGTGGGATTATGAGATGTCCCAAATTCTTTGGAGATCAAGGAAGAAGTTACGAAGTTACGATGTTTATTGCTATATATATATTGGATGGATGGCTCAATTTAGAATTCTTGTATAGATACTATTAGAAGTTAATACTATTGGTGTAATACTATTGATGATTAGATAGGTCACATGGAGGTGTAGGTACTCGATATTGTAAGAGATGAAACCGCAATTAGATAATTGTATTATCTAGATTAGGTGTATATTCAAAATATGTGGATGGTGTATATATATATATTTGATTTGACAATTGGATAGTGGCATTTTAAGAATAAATTTCAAGTACAACAAGACATAGAAATAAATTTTAAATGCAAGCTATAATTTTCCCAATACGAATAAGAAGGTCAATATGTTTGTGAAGCGATTAAACTTTACTTAATGAAAACATAAGTTAGTCAAAACATATCATTGTCCATACCAAATACGTATGTAAAGAAACTATCAAGATCTTTGTTCTTAGTGACGGTTGGTGAGTAATGTTGTGAAGATGTTAGTGGTATGTGCTATTATATTATGGCGAACAATACTCTGCATGCAGCAGAGTATTGCTTGCCTTATATTATGTGTGAGAGCCTAGCCTATCAGTGATGAATATGATGGGTTTGTCTTTTCCTTGGTTGGGTTGATGGGATAAATTCAAATAANTGCTGCATGCAGAGTATTGCTTGCCTTATATTATGTGTGAGAGCCTAGCCTATCAGTGATGAATATGATGGGTTTGTCTTTTCCTTGGTTGGGTTGATGGGATAAATTCAAATAAGGGCACGAGATTCAACGTATATGTAGCTTGTTCATCTTTAATTGCTCTTGCTTTTACTTCATAGAAAGTGGCTTTCCTATCAACCGAGGGAGTTGTACAAGGTTTAGGGTGCCAACATGTGATGTGAGGAGTGGTCACGTTTCTTTATCGGTAAGTTGATAATTGAGTTGATTCCATTGGAATAATTTTATTTGACTTCATTTCCTTTATTTTATAATTTTATTTCAGTTCATTCCCTTGATTTAGTATTGACTCCTCACAAGTGGTTGTATGGATGATCATTGATTGAATAAGGAATTTAGGGTTAGTAATATACTTTTAACATTTTCTTTAGTAAATTAAACATGCATGTTAGAATTTATAGTTATGGAAAATATTTATTATATTAATGTGATCCAAATTATCATGTACTTGGTGAAGGTAACATATTCAATATTTCATATTGATGGTCTAAGTATTTTACTACGACTTAAAAATTTAATGATAAAAAATTTAAAAGGTTTACTAATTAAGAAAAAATATATACAAAATTAAAAAACATGAATATGTTAATTTCAAATTGGTTACATTGTATAACACATGTATATTGTATAACAAATTTCAATTTAAAATTCTATTTAATTCTAACTTACCAATTCTAAACTTAGGTTTCAAAGTGTTTGGATCTTTAACATCAATTGTTTTTTAATAGGTTATTTTCTTTTGCGATATTCAATATGTTTTTTTGCTCTATTCATCCCCTCTCTCTTGTTTTCCTATAAAGGCGTGTTCACTTGGATTCAAAGAAACTGTATACAACTGGTCGACTTGCATTGTAGGAGTCCTAGTAACTATTAATATCACTTGGCTTTAAGAGTATGTAAAAGACAAATTTAGAAATGTGAATGTAGATCGTTAAATTTCAAGATAATAATTTAAATTTGTAATTGATAAGTTTTGATGATGATAAGATTGAAATGGTTTATCAATGAATGATGTAGTATTTTCTTTATAGCGTAAAGTCATGGTGTTATTACCTAAAGAGTAACGTTAAGTCATGGTGTTATTTCTTCAATGCGGAGTAGTTGTTTACCCATAACCCATTAGGGTTGTTGATTAAAAACTAATACCAATCTAATTTGATCCATAACTTGTTTATCAATAACCCGCACCAAAAACAACAGAGAGAATTAAGGATTAAAAAAAGATGTGATTTCAAAGGATGTACAATTTCTAAGTTAAATGCAAGGTTTCATATTATGCATTATACATTTCTTCAGCGTATTCATCATTAATCATAATCAATCTTATCTTTGTGTTTAATGTAAGCTAAATTTTGCATATGTCTAAATGATTGTATATGTGTCAAATCATATTTTTATACATATAAACCATTTTAAAGATATCAAATGATTTGTTTTCCTCGAAAAACAAAGACGCATTTCATTATAGATTTAACAAAATACATTGTACATGGGCTATATATTTAGCCAAATCGTGTTGTTGTCTTATAGACAATTATAGTTCAACCATGCTATTTTTTGTCATATAGACAATACAAAACCTGCAGAGTGCCAAAGAAGGTCACTTGCACATAGATTATCTAAAAAGTATTGTTGCTATGTAATAAACATGTTTTCCTATGATATATGATTCAAAATGGTGGCTCTATATTAGCCTGATAGTCAGTGTATAGAACTTATCAAATAAGGTAACATAAGATCAACCATTTGTGGAAGAATAAAATCCTCCGATGAGGGCTCAGAAAGGAATGGGACTGGAATCATACTCATGTATGTTTAACTCATTTTGATCCCAATGCAACTAGGAGTTTTCCACTTGCCAAAGACCAATTTTAGAGAGTTGATCAATATCAGAATTCTTCTCTCTGTAAATGTGTTGAGAGATATGACTGAAAATCCTAATATACGGAACAAGTCCTCAATGTTAACATCCAAATGGATGTTATTAACATGTCTCTTCCTGTCCATCCAATTAATTACAAGAAGAGAGTCTCTCAGAATCTGAATATGTCGGATACCAAGGCTATGAGAAAGATGAAGAGTATACCTTAAGGCAAGTAGCTCTGCTTTGTTGTTGGAGGCACGAACCAGTCCCACTGCAAATTTGTGTGACAAGGAATCATTTTGCTAAATTACACCACTAGTGCCCCCTTTTGAAGAGTTATCAGAATATGCACCATCAAAATGAGCCCAACAAAGGTATCAACTGATATTTTACATATGAAATTTTTTAAAGGTATTGTAGCATATGTCTAAATCATTTACACACAGAAAAAAACTACAAATTATTCTCCATGAACTAGCATAAAACAATTATGCATAAGAGACAAGTACAACGAAAGTTTCATTCATCATTAAAATAGAAGTTTCATTCATCAATTAAAATCATTATAGTAGTAAATTAGAAAATGAAAGGGAAGTTTTGTTCATTAATTGATTAATCCCATCTATGTCAACATCATCAAAATGGAAAAAAAATCTAAGAGTTTCAAAGTTAAAAGATATAAAGATTAACATAATTTATTAAAATAATGAGAAATCAAACATCCCATAGCATAGTTTTAGGCTTTTTGGTATAAATAATCAAGAGAATATGTAAGAGTGGCTGCTATAAAATACCTTATCATTCATAGCAGAACAATGCTCACAACTTCAACTCCGTAATCTTCTAACACCACTAGAATACTAGAGAAGCCAATCTTCTTCTTAAAAGTATTTGAATTAACTTGAATGCGTGATCGAATTTACTAACGTTGATGGTTGTAATCGTCTCCAATATTGGAGCAACAAACCTGTTAAATTTGTTGGTTTTTATAAATAACAACATAGATCAATATATCAACATCATTAAAATTACTACTAACCTCTATCAAGCATCCAGAGGGATTAAGTCCTTTGAGGCGCAAACCTCTTTTAGAGTCCTAAACTTGAGGTAAGGAAAAGTTTGCACCTCAGGGATTTGATCCCACTCGACACTTGATAGAGCCTATTGGTGCATGATTAATGGAAAAGTGGGTTTAAATTCTTATTAATCGAATATGTATGTACATTAATGATATGAATAATATGAAGCTTTATAACTCCCATGTATATCTATGAGTTAACTATCTTAATACCAACATCAACCCTTGTTTAATATAAGGGAAGTGAATGAACAATAACTTGAGGTACAAAGAATTTCATTTGATATGTTTTCATATCTAATAATACATTAGTCCATGCACGTTGGGAAGTCTAAGGGGTAAAGAGAAAATATCTAATGATTCCTTATGACTTTTAAATTTTCACTCCTAAACACTTATCAAGTTATCCATCCATGTCAACTTATTTTCATTTAACTAAGTTGAGACTTCTATTAATTCTTAAATCTAACATACATTCAATGTTTAGCCTAATCTTGCATAAATATGTCATCAACATACAACATGCATCTCACAGAAGACATTCTCATCAAATCCAAAAGACAAATTGAGCCCTAGAATGATAAATGCAATCAAGATGGAAAACCACACGATTAAAATCACTGGAAATCTGCTCTATTAGTATGACTTATCTGTATTATCGCCTGTGCATACCTATGTGGTATTTCTCTTGACACAATTGTTAAAACAATGGGACCACATATTTTTGTGGCGCATTGAAGGCTTAAAACGAATCTCTTGGCTCCAAAATTTAAACAAGGACTCCTCACATGCTTGGGAGCATTGAATAGCCCCTCTCATGTACTTGGAAACCAATACAAAGAATGGAGTGTTCACATATGGATCTAGATGTTTCTTGACATATGGATCTAGATGTTTCTTGGTGTGTTTCGGCAAGTGATTCAAATGGTATGTCGAGAGGAACGTTGGTGGCCTGGAATCCCCAGGTGGAAAATATAAAGTCTTATGTATCTGATGCGGGCATTTTGATGGAGGGTCACTTTTTTGGTTTCTCTAAAAGTATTATAATTATCAATATCTATGTGCCCTACATTAGACAGATGGAATTTTGGGATCGTGTCTTTCAGTTAGAACTCTTTAAAGATAAACCCCTCATAATTGTTGGTGATTTTTATCTTACTCTCTCCATGGATGAGGTCTGGGGAGCTGGTAGATGTGAGGACCCTATCTCTAATTTTGTTAGGGCTAATATGGAGGAGGCTCATCTCATTGATATTGAGCCAAATGTCTTGAGTCCTACTTGGTTCAATGGCAGATGTGGGGCGGCCAGCTTGGCTAAAAGGCTGGACAGGTTCTTGATGGTTGAAGATCTTTGTGAGGCCTTTGGTAGATTCAGGTCCTCGTCTCATTCCATCAGATTCTCTGACCATAAAGCGGTGGTGCTGGAAATAGATTTTGATAAAGCGATGGTAAAATATTCATTCAAGTTTAATCATATCTGGTTGGAAGACCAAAGTTTTAATGCCTTCATAAAGGAGTAATGGCGCTCTCTCTCGAGATCTCACTATCCTTCAGTGATGTTCGGGGTGGTCTCCAAGCTGGGAAAGTTGAAATCTGAAGTTCAAAAGTGGGAGAAAATAAAAAAGATCGAGGAGAATGAAGAATTGGAGAAGTTGGAGGTGGATCTGCGGGTTTATTATCTTACTGTTGATGACTCCCTATTCTCGGCCGATAGAAATCTAAAAGTGAAGTGTTTGGAAAATCAACAGAGTATCATTATCAGGCATAAGGTGGAGACTCTTCGCCAAAAGAGCAAAGCGATTTGGATTCAGGAAAAGAATTGTCGAATTCGGTTTGGGAAATAGTCGTTGGTTCGGGTTTACAATGTAGTGATCATACATCGATCTGTAAGGCTGCCTCTAAACATTTCAAATCTTTATTCACTCAGCCTAATTCTTTTAATATATTGGATCAACTTAGTATGATAAAAAACTTTCCCTATATTTTCAATGAAGAGAACTGGGTTCGAGTGGACAAACCGGTGTCTTTACGACTGGACAATTGGACGACTGGACGACTGAGTTTTACAAACATTTATTTGACATTCTAGGTCCTGATATTCTTGAAATTGTGGAGGAAACCCGTTGCAACAAATCTATTGGTGAAGTTCTGAACTCGACTTTTCTTACACTAATCCCTAAGAAGGATCACCCGAAATACTTTTTGGACTATAGACCAATTTCTCTATGTAATCTACTGTATAAATTGATCACCAAGATCATAGCAGAAATAATCAAACCTATCATGGATCAATTCATCTCTGCAAAATAGTTCGCCTTTCTCTCGGATAGACAAATCACTAACACCATGGGTGTGGTGCAAGAATGTCTCCATACAGTCAAAGTGAACAAAAAGAAGGCTATCTTCATGAAACTCGATTGGAAAAAGGCTTATGACTGTGATGATTGGTCATTCCTGGAGTTTATCCTTTTGCAAGTAGGTTTGTCGCCAAATATCGTCGAATGGATTATGAACGTTGTTTCCATAGCTCGGTTTGTTGTCCTCATAAATGGCTCTCCCACTGAATTCTTTCGTGGCAGTAAGGGTTTAAGACAAGGGTGTCACCTCTCCCCATACCTCTTTATCCTGTCAGTGGAAGGGAGTTAGTCTCCTTATCCAACGTGCCAAGAGACAATCATGCTTCCAAGGTTTAAAGATTTATAGGGAGCTTAGTATTACTCACCTACTATTTGTGGATGACGTGCTCGTCATTGGGAGTGATTCGACTGAGGAGTGGAAATTTATGTATTCCCTTATCGAGGGGTTATGTGATGTATCCGGGTTGGAGGTAAATGTTAGAAAATCATTTATTTTGCATTCATGTATCGATCAGTCTTTTTTAATTAAGATTCATGAGCTCCTTCCTTTTAATGCTGGTAATGTTGAGGAAGGCTTAAGGTATTTGGGTTTCGTCCTCAAACTGAATGGCTATGGACCTAAGAACTGGGTATGGTTGCAAAAAACCATAAATAGGAGAATCTCATGCTGGCAGGCATGCTATTTGTCTCTTGGGGGTCGACTGGTGCTGGTGTCCTCAGTTCTTCAAGGCATTCCAATACACTGGATGTCTCTTTTCGCTCTTCCTTAGAGTTCTATTGATAAAATCATAGGGAAGCTTTTAAATTTTCTTTGAGCTGGAAACTTGACTGGCGATAAGTGGCATCTGGCGTCATGGAAATCTATGTCACTGCCTCGAGCTCTTGGTGGATGGCGTATTAAAAACCTGGATGTTTTCAATGCTGCACTTTGAGCTAAATCTCTGTGGAGATCTTTTTTCAGCACTGGTTTATGGGGGAAGGTGGTCAAGGAAAAATATTTTAAAGGTTTGGATTTCACATATTGGTTGAGAGCTGGTTCGAGTTTTAGATCTTCAAGTTCTACTATTTGGAGAAGTTTGACAAAGAGTCTGTCGATCATTATGAAAGATTTGAGCTGGAAAGTGGGAAGAGGGATTCAAATGTTCATTGGGATTGACTCAATTTGTGGGATTGGTGATTCCTCTTACCTTTCCCACTCCTTAATCAATGAGCTTCATACCCGAAATAGGTTTGTATTAAAAGTTATTTGTTTTGAAGGTGTAAATTGTTGAAATATTGTAACTTTGAAGAATATTCTATATGTATCTTTTGTGGTCCTCGATGGTCCTACCGGGAGAACCACTTGTATTATATTGTACCCCGATGCTTTTAATCGGAATAACTAATAAGAGTCATGAGGTTTTCCCCTCTAATTGTAAAGGTGGGTCATTAGCACCCCAGTTTGGTTACTTGAGCCTACATGTGTAACTCGAGCCTACATGATTAACTCGAGCCTACATGTTGGATGAGTTAATTGAAGTGAACGGATGAATATAAATAAAGGTGTAGCTCTCCTCATTTTAGCACACACTCTCACTTGTGTAGCGCATTAGTGTAGAAGAGAAGAGTAGCTGGAGAAGGAGGAGGATCAGGCTTTGATCTCCTTGTTGGTTTTACCTTTTATCTTTTTGGGGCATCTATATTGAGGAAGCTTTTGTTGGGTTTTTCCCTTTAGGGTTTTCCCAGGATAAATCTTTGTGTTCCTTTTGTATGGTTGTGCTTGTCTATCTTTTAGTGATCCTGTTTATATGCTTTTGTTATGAATTCGAAATGAAATACTAATGATCTAGCTTAGCATATGAAAATTTAACATGGTATCAAAGCCACCCTGAAAGAAGGAATTGTGCAGCTACAGAATCTAGGGATTCTTAATTTTTGGTTCTATTTCCATAATCGATCAGCAAAAGAAGGCTAGGCTGACTCTCCATTGAAGGGCGCATCTTTCTGTCGAAGCGGAATTCGATTCCGAGCATTTTCAGTTTTCGGTGCGGGAAATTAGGGCTTCTTGCAGAAGAAGAATTTTTGAGTGAGCCCAGCATAGGATTTATCTCCTCATTAAAATAAAATTTTAGAGACTTGGATTAAGAAATTTGGTTGGGTGAAACTCCGGGAAAGTCAAACCCTAGTTTGACCTCGATCTGGAAAAACCCTAAATACTAAAACTGCTAAGTTTTGGTACATTCGCTATATCCTGCGATTGGCGAAGGATCAGGAGTTGAAACTTGCAGAGGCTGGAGATAAAATTCTTATTTACACTGCATCCAAAATTCATCCTCAGATTCACTATATTCTGGAAGATATGATCCCTCCAAGTTAGGGTTCCAACCTCTTCCAAAATTCATCCCTAAATAGGACACCTGGGGAGAATTGTTGTAACATGGGCTACAGAGGTCCAAATGGAATTCTGGAACATGTTATAGAAATAGAACAGACTATACTTTTTTTGATCTGAATTTCAAAACCTGAAGATGAACCAGTGATACGTGGCATGCCGTACAACTTCACTGTTCTGAATAGTCCTGTAACAGGTCACCTTGGGAAAATGATCATAAATCCCAATTGGTGAAACCTATGGTTTTGGATCAAATACATGCGAAGTTACCTCAGTGCAAAATTTTAGACATAGAGGAGGAGTAATTTCAGAGATATCACAGAAACAGTAACATGCATTTCTGCAAAAGAAATTGGAAAACTAGGGCTTCTTGTTCCGGGAGCTTCCCTCCACTGTTTTCAGAAAAGGAGTACATTGGACAGTTCCATTTAAAGAGATCTATATTTCTATCCAATCAGATCTGAAAGATTCCAATTTTTGAAAATTAATATTTCTCTGACAAACCCTAGATCAGCCAGCTCCGAAAGCAGGACAGAAACCTCAAATCGGTAAGATCTAATCTTTTGCTATTTGCATTTGAGGTTCTCATTTCAAAAAACTTCCAAGCATGGAATTATTTGATCTCTCTGAAGAAAATGAATTGGACACCTACATGAGTAGAGAGGTTCTAGTTCTAGAGGGAGATGAGCCTCAAAGCCTTACACAAGAAGAACTCGATCAAGGCCAAGAAGATCATTGTTGATTCAATCACGGATCAACTTGTACCACAAGTGTCTTCCCTAAAGACACCAAAGATGTTTGATTCCTTGATCAAGCTATTTGAAGATAAGAACATAATTCAGAAGAAGGATTTGAGAAAACAGTTGAAGAATGTGAAGATCTAGAATGCATAACAACTTGAAGCGGTAGAAGAAGAAGTATGCAGAAGTGGTGATAGCCACCTTGAATGGCCTCCCAGGATCATGGGATTCATTCATGTGAAGAATGTGATTACTTTCAGCTCAACTAATAAGAAGAGAAGAAGAAGATGGGAGCAATTGAAGATCAAGCTCTCACCATTCAAAGAAGATCCCTCAAGCGATGAGGAATATGAAAAACTCAATTCTTGAAGAACCTCTTATTCATCTTATCATTTGGATAAGAAATGGTGATTTCATGAATGAATAAGATGATAAAGAAGAATGATCAAAATGGAGTCTACCCACGAAACAAATAAAAGATAAGTATTCAATTGCCATTTCATGATATTGTTTTGTTATACATTTGATTGTATTCAAGTTGATGTGTTATGCATGATAGATTGTTTACATTAATACTACTAATATGCATGTGATGGGTAAGTAGCTCATGGCGTTATACAACCCTCCAGTGCTACTTATCAAAGCTCTTTGCTGACATATTGGATTAGTGCACAATCTCAATGATGTCATGGTAGAGATGGAAGGCATCTAGAAAGTTTCTGTGAGATATGGATGAATGTTGTATTGGCTAAATAGTTGCATGATGCATAAGAATTTGTCGTTATGCATATGTTTTATGAAATAGTTCTAACCATGCAACTGGTGCATTTGAATTGTAGGAAAGGTCCTGTACAACCTCCTACAAGAAAAGAAGGACGAGACTTGTTCCAAAGAACAAGTGATGACAATTCAATAAACATGAATCTGAAGCTCCCAGGGACAGAGACACATGACGGAAGAAAGAGCTTTAGAGAGTGGTAGATCCACCTCAAAGGATGAAGACCACCATGGGTATGAGAGATAACTCAAGATGAAGAAAAGAATGCTATGAAAGAAACTATGATCAAAGAATAACAGTTGATCATGGGGAATGATGTATACGATATGATTTCGAGACATAAAGGGAAGTACATAGTATCCTCCATATGGATCTACAAGAACACGTGTACAAAGAAAGGTTCATGATTTTCCTCAGAAAGAATAGACTATGGCATGACATACTCTATTGACCAGTATATATCAAGCATAGAACCACTTGTACAAAATGAAGAAGGAAGATGATACTCCACTTCAGGGGGAGTGACTACAGAGGATATCTGAGTTTGACATGGTACGACATGATGGATAGCTTCGTGATGGATTGAGACTTTACCAAGAGTAAAGTGGGTTCCAACCTTCAAGGTTGAATGCAGAAGACTAGGATATGTTGATGACCTGACAAGACGAACTCATGAAAGATGTTATGATGAAAGAATACTAGAATGATGTTTATGATATAGTTCCCAAACCAAAAGGAAAGAGTATAGTATCCTCCAAATGGATATACAAAATAAAGCATGCAGCCGACGGAAGTATTGAGAAGTATAAAGCAAGATTTGTTGCCAGAGGTTTCTCTCAGAAAGAGGGAATTGACTATGAAGAGACATTTGCCCCAGTAGCACGGTATACTTCGATTAGAACTATCATGGCACTTGCATCCATGATGAAGTGGGACTTACACCAGATGGATGTGAAAACAACCTTCCTTAATGATATGATTGAGGAAGATTTTTACATCGAATAGTCACAAGGATTTGAATTTGAAGATAGATGGAAGCACGTATGCAAGTTGAAGAAGGCCCTCTATGGCCTGATGCAAGCTTCCAGAGCTTGGTATGAAAGAATAGATAGTTTCCTGTCGAGCATGGGCTTTACCAAGAGTAAAGATGATCCTAACCTTTACCTCAAGGTTGTAGAAGATGAACCTGTCATCCTGTTATTATATGTGGATGACTTATTCTTGACAGGGAATGAGAAACAGATCATGGAAAGCAAGAAGAAAGTAGCAGAAGAATTTGAGATGAAATACCTTGGGTTAATGCATTATTTCCTAGGTCTGGAAGTATGGAAAAGTTCAGAAGAAATCTTTCTCAACCAGGGAAAGTATGCGATAGAGATATTGAAGAGATTCAATATGTTGGAATGCAAAGTCATGGCCACACCCATGGACTCCAACCTGAAGCTGTTAGCTGATGACTCATCAGAGTTAGTGGATAAGACTCATTACAGACATATCATTGGGTCATTGATGTACTTAACAAATACCAGACCAGACATTTGTTTTGCTGTGAACACCTTAATTCAATATCTTGTTCAACCAAGACGGGTTCACCTAGTAACTGCAAAACATTTGATGAGATATCTGAAAGGGACTATAGACTTTGGTTTATATTATGATGATAGCCATGAGTATAGATTGTATGGCTACACAGATGCAGATTGGGCTGGAAGTATCTCAGACGGGAAAAGCACATTAGGTAGATGCTTTTGGGGTCTTCTATGAGTTCATGGTTTAGCAGGAAATAGTCCAATGTTTCTCGTAGCATGGCTAAAGCAAGATACATAGCAGATTTCTCTGCTAAGTTGTGAAGCCATATGGCTTCGAAAGCTGATATTAGGTCTCTTTGAACTGAAGATGGATACTACAATGATTCTATGTGATAACCAAAGTTGTGATGATAGAGAACCCTGTGTTCCATCGTAACACATAGAAATCCGGCATTTCTACATACGAGATAAGATGCAGACGATGATGTTTAAGTATTCCCATACTGAATATATAGATGATGTTTCAGTATTTACATACTGTAGATGCAGATGATGGTGATTCCATATTTCTATACTGAATATAGAGATGATGATGCTTTCAGTATTCACATACTGGAGATACAGATGGTGATAGTTCATTATTCACATACTGAAGATGTAGATGATGATGGTTTGGTTGCTGATGTGCTAACGAAGCCTCTGTCTTGAGTAAAGTTCGAACACTTTCGAGACAAGCTTGGTGAGGTTCGGAAGAACCTTCCTCGAAAGGGGGAGTAGTGATGTTGCAGTGGGATTGTATCATCCCTGGGCATCTGCCCTAAAGTGATCCGGTGACCTCGGTCCTCGAGAATGAAGAGGGATTGTATCATCCCGGGACATCTGTCCAAAAGTGATCTGGTGACCTTGGTCCTCGAGAATGAAGAGGGATTGTATCATCCTGGGACATTTGTCCAAAAGTGATCCGGTGACCTTGGTCCTCGAGAATGAAGAGGGATTGTATCATCCTGGGACATCTGTCCAAAATAGATCCGATGACTTCGGTCTTTGTGAATGTGGTGGGATTGCATCATCCTTGAACTTTGGTTCAAAATGTATCCAGAGGTCATCCTTGAATGTGGTAGGATTGCATCATCCCTGAACTTCGGTTCAAAATGTATCCGGAGGTCTTGACCCCCGTGAAAGTGGTGGATTGCATCATCCCTGAACCTCGGTTCAAAATGTATCCGGAGGTCTCGACCCCCATGAATGTGGTAGGATTGCATCATCCTTGAACTTCGGTTCAAAATGTATCCGGAGGTCTCGGCCCCCATGAAAGTGGTGGATTGCATCATCCCTGAAGCTCGGTTCAAAATGTATCCAGAGGTCTCGGCCCTCGTGAAAGTGGTGGATTACATCATCCCTGAATCTTGGTTCAAAATGTATCCGGAGGTCTTGGCCCCCGTGAAAGTGGTAGGATTGCATCATCCCTGAACCTCAGTTCCAAATGTATCCAGAGATCTTGGTCCCCGTGAATGTGGTAGGATTTTATCATCCTTGAACTTCGGTTCAGAACGGATCCAGTGACTTCGGTACTCGAGAACGTGTGTTGATCCCGTAATTCCTAGAGGAAGGATTGTCTGAGTTCCACATATGTGTTGATCCCGTAATTCCAAAAGGAAGGATCATTAGTAACTCCGTAAAGACCTAAATCCCGTAATTCCGAAAGGAAGGATCGTTGGTAGCTCCGTAAAGACTTGATCCCGTAATTCCAACAGGAAGGATTGTCTGAGTTCCACAGATGTGTTGATCTCGTAATTCCAATATGAAGGATTGTCTGAGTTCCACAAGTGTGTTGATCCCGTAATTCCGAAAGGAAGGATCGTTAGCAACTCCGTAAAGACCTAAATCCTGTAATTCCGAAAGGAAGGATTGTTAGTAGCTCCGTAAAGACTTGATCCCGTGATTCCGAAAGGAAGGATCGTCTAAGCTCCGCAGATGTGTTGATCCCGTAATTCCGAAAGGAAGGATCGTTAGTAACTCCGTAAAGACCTAAATCTCATAATTTCGACAGGAAGGATCATTTGAGTACCACAGACATGTTGATCCCGTAATTCCGAAAGGAAGGATCATGTTGATGTTTTGATGATGATGATGATGATGTTTTGATGATGTTGATGTTTTGATGATAATGATGTTTTGGTGTTGATGATATTTTCATGATGATGTTTCTGATCAAAAGATTAGAGTATGATGATGATGTTGTTGCTGATCGAAAGGCCAAAGTGCTGAAGATGATGTTGCTGATCGAAAGGCCAAAGTGCTGAAGATGATGTTGTTGATCGAAAGGTCAAAGTGCTGAAGATGATGTTGCTGATTGAAAGGTCAAAGCGCTGAAGATGATGTTGCTAATCGAAAGGCCAAAGTGTTGAAGATGATGTTGCTGATCGAAAGGTCAAAGTGCTGAAGATGATGTTGCTGATCGAAAGGTCAAAGCGCTGAAGATGATGTTGCTGATTGAAAGGTCAAAGTGCTGAAGATGTTGTTGATCGAAGCAGTCAAAGTATTAATGATGATGAAGACTGAAGATTGAAGATG